>DWQK01003567.1:0-11402 GCA_018231225.1 Noctuana stator | reverse complement strand
CAGGCTCGTGTCCTGCCTGAGGTCGCATGTAGTTGCACTGCTACCCCGGAGGCTGATAGTCGCCTCATGTGAATGTGGCCGACAACTACAGCTTTCCACAGAAATACAAATAAATTGTTTCAGTCGCTTCAAGGCAGACATGGGTACAACGGTGGTACTACCCCGGCAGAACCATACAAGTTCTACCATACAAGTTCTACCATCTATATTTATATTTATGATAACTTTTAAATGGAAACTCCTGTTTTTCCCTCTTGCCTGTGGACTCTTATTTTGAACTAACAAGCAGCCGAATTGAACTTAGCTAAAATGTTTTCAAAATTTTTATTTCTAGAACGCTTTCCAACATCGTCGGGCGCACTTCTGCCGGAAGATATAAAGGTGATGTATGTTCGAGTGCGCCTCACATCAATGATCTCGGTCAAGTTGCTGTAACGACTTATATATTTCTCCTACGTGAAACTATTTTATTTTTGAGATTTCTCCAATTGCAGTTGCTAGGAATTTTTTTTTTTTCTGCGATTTCAGGGAAATTTTTGTTTGACCACTTGGATTAGGGTCGAGCTACTCCGAAGAGGCTTGACAGATTTTTATGAAATTTTTCGCGTCTGTTTGATAGGTCTAAGAATAGGTCGTAGGCTATTTTTATACTCTTAAGTCACAAAGGTGGCCCAAACCAGAAATTATTGAATTAATTTTTCTAAGATTTGACGTGAAAAATGCCTGTGACCTTAAATGTATCACTCTTCTACCACCAGCCCCATTTTTAATCATCGAGATTTTAGTATATTTGTATGTGCAAATAATTTAATCATTACATCAATTCTATCGATCGAAAAAACCTTTAAACTTTAAACGCTTGATAGCCGATACCTTCCTCATGAATGTACACTCTTTATTTTTCATTTACTTAAGAGTATATAGTTTTCTCATGGATGCTACTGTCAGAACTGGACCAAATTAAAATGGGACCAAACGGGAAGCATCAGCTCTGGAAAAAAAAATACATCCAAATCCGTTCACGCAGTCGAAAGTCATGAAGTAACAAACATAAAAAAACAGTCGAATTGAATACCTCTTCCTTTTTGGAAATCGGTTAAAAGCATCCCACACTGTGGATATAAACACATAGTCTAATCCAATAACACAACAGCTATAACGGGAACGTCACATCCACTGGTGATCACGCAATTGTGGAGCCAGCACATTGTAGACAGTCCTGCTATACGAGCGATTCTAACCGCAATCTGCTATAAGTTCCGGCTATTGACGTGTAGGGGCGATCGTTGAACAGCGATCTAGAGCTTAGCTATGCAGCAGTTCTGAATTAGACGAGTTATTTCTTAACAATTATTATTACATTCATTCCCATTTGACAGTAGTTGGAATCCGTCTCATTATTTTCTTTTTACAGCCCCACACTAGGATTCCCTGTGTCATCGGTGCAATGGACACACACAATTACATTTACACAAACACCCAGACCGAGAACAGAAATTTAAATTCATCATTTAAATTGTTGCCCGGGAATCGAACCCGGGACCTTTCGATTGGTGGCGTGGTAACGACTACAGCACACAAGTCGTCATAATCGCAGATAACTACTACTGACTATATTAATAAAAACTTGGTGTTTATAAACTTAAAGCATGCCTCGCGGTTTCACCCGTGTTAAGAATTCTAACGTTATACTATACCTCATGAATGTAGCTGCCATACACAAAAATAATTTTTCAAATCCGACTTGTAGTTCCAGAGATTAGCGCGTTCAAACAGACAAATAAATCAAAAACTCTTCAGCTTTATTATATTAGGATAGAAATAATCTCAATATAACTCAATATAACGACTTAGAGCTCACTTACATATACATCATGAAAGGAACCCCTGTAACAAATTTTCTAAGTAGGTACTTTAGTTTCGGCTGTGCGTTGACATATAAGTGAGTGAGTCAGGTTTGCCTTTTATATATTACTAGCCGTGCCACGCGGTTTCATCCGCGTTACAAATAGTAGCGTAATGCTTGATAGCCTATACCTTCCTCATGAATGTAGCTATCGTATACAAAAAGAATTTTTCAAATCAGTCCAGTAATTTCGGAGCCTATTCAATACAAACAAATCTTTCGTCTTTATAATACTATTTACATACCACGCTCTTTATGATCTAACGTTACACGGCAAAGCCCTATTAGGCTTTAATTAGCACAATCACTTATGGCTGCAGCGATCAATCAGAACTAGAACACTTTGATGTAAGATATAGTAATTTGTTAATTAGAGCGTTCATATTCTATCGCAGAACTGTTCAATTTATCGGTGTTTATATTAAACAATATATCTTAGATGTTTAACATGAGTAAACCGATATCAACATAATATAATTTAGTTTCCATTGGTCTAATACTAGTTGTTGATTTTTCTCCATAAAATTTCTACTTTAGTTGCCTTTAACTGTATACACAATACGGTGCAACACAAGGTGAAATCGATAGTATTTTAGTTAACAGAATGTTGAAATAAGTAGATACAATTATTATCATTAATTTAATGAATATTATGATAAATCAAAAATTATTATTTTTATTCTACAGATTCCATTCCATTGTACCCGTTTGGAGAAGTTTTTTGAAATATCTTAATTTCTGTTATCGTATAAGTAAGGCGAATTCATCACTAGGTACCTACTGTTACCTAATCTGTGACTAGACTGTATCAGCTCATACGATATTAAGCAAGCATATAATAATGTGTAACCTAAATCCCTTCCATATGAATGAAATCTATAAGCTAAAACTATACTGCATAATTTGTTAATAACTTTAATTTATACATTTGATTTTAAAGGAGTGCCGAGGGTTTTTTTCCGCCGGCTTCTTTCTCCCGGCCTACCTTAGCCAAAAGGTCGCCTAAAGTATTAACCGACGTTCATCCAGTATACCTGTACCCCATGATGAATACAAAATTTTTGGCAATTGACTTTGAATGCCCTACATAGTGACTACAACAAGTACAGCTTTGTTGATTTTAACAACGCGAAAAGCAATCCCGATCAAAATTCGATCACGACATAACCCAACCATTAACAAGCGCACGTTAATTACTAATAATTTAAGCTAATCTCTTTAACAGCTGCAACAGTTTCGATTCAAACCATAAATACTGGTCAGCCGAAATCCGACACGGCCCTAAATAGGCATCCCGATGTATACAGGGCGAACTAATTTAAATTCATTAGGTTGGCCCGCGTCTAAATATTTGAATAATTTGATTTCGCTATGTCCGATTTGAATAACTGTGAATTACTGGGTCCGGCCCTGCCATAATTAGAAGGGACACGCAGAGAAGGGTAGTTGTGGAACAACTAATGATGGACACGAATTGTGTTGTTGACTGAAGCATTAATTGGTGTTTTGGAAATACTCGTAAGTACGCTAATGGTCAAATGAATAACTGCAAACAACTTATTATATCAATGTCAGGCTAAAGCTATTCTGCATGGTTAATAATTTGGGATTTATAAAATCGATCTTAAAGAAGTGCCGAGAGTTTTTTCCGTACGCTTTTTTCTCCTGGCATACCTTAGCGAATAGGGCGCCTACAGGCCGATGCACCGTATCATTTAGTAATACAAATACCTTATGATGAATAAAAATAATTGAGTTTTTTATAGTTCTTGAAGCTCATTGAGGTATAGAAGGATACAAGCAACCTGAATACATTATGATATGTCCAAGATTTTTGTTCGTAGATAACGCTCTGCAATATTATAGGTGACCACAACTTCGTTAATTTCTTACACAAAGACTTGAAATCTTAAGTTTAGAAGCACAAAGACGTAGAAACCTTATTTGTATTACATGCATAATCTTAATCTGCAGTAGTCTCTGATCTCCATTGTCCTTACACTGGGTAGTCTTCGACTAACAGTACAAAATGTAGGTACAAGTACCTATATTATACACCCACAAACATTCACGTATAGGACACCGGTTGTCATTGTGGTCAGATGTGGATATTTAACCATTAGTCAATTCAAAATTCAAATTAAAAATTTTTTATTCATCATAAGGTACACGTATACACTGGACGAACATCAAATAATTCGGTCCATCGGCTTTAGGCGCCCATTTGGCTGCGGCCGGGAGAAAAAAGCCGGCGGAAAAACCTCTCGGCACTCCTTTAAAATCAAGTGTATAAATTACAAGTTATTAACAAATTATGCAGTGCTTAAGCCTGATAGTTTTGTAGATAGTAGGATTGTTTACTGTAAAGGAACTATGTCTTCTAGATGATTCCATTTAAAGTGCTCAACAGAGCAATCCTATTAAATTCATCTACATAATAATATGTTTATTGATGCAAAACTCAGCTTTTCATCAATCTATTCATCAACGAGTCACAAAACTTTACTGTTGATACAAAGTTTGAGACTGAAGGGTCGGACGACACATTTTGTGGAAATGTGCAATTTTGTGACGACTTAATTGTGAATTTAGGGCATTTGGCCGCGACGCGGGAAATTTAAAACAAATTAAAAATCGTTTAGCTTCAACAACGTCATATTATTATCATTATTGCGTGGTGTTTGTGTTTGAATTTAAAATTTGTTAGGCAAAATCTAAAGTGTGATTCTAGGAGTCAATGACCTGCCGTGTTAACTTTACTCTGATTTATAAATAGAGAAAGCAATTTGATATTTGGTCGAAAGTGTTGGTTTCAATTTATGTATATGTATAACCCCGGTAGCACACCTCCGCCGCGGAACTGTGATAGCGGAACTGCAGAACTATTCGTCCCGATAACGCGTAGAACGGAGGTGTAGCCGGCGTTATTTAAGCGGCGTAAATTAAGCGAATCCACGCGCGGCACATACAGCGCCATAGTTAAATCTTGACGATAGTACAGGCAATAGCGCTAGTTTAGAGTTTCGCGAGCCATACAAAGGACAACGTGTGCGGGTCGTTCAGCGGTTCCGCTACTACAGTTCCGCGGCGGAGGTGTGCTATAGCCATAAGGGAGTAAAGTGTAAGAATATTGTAGTAAAAAAATTTAATAACTTTAACTGCAACTATCACGCATAAACACACTGATAAAGTCGGTCTCGTAGATCTGATATGGACTCCTCCGTGTTCTTCCGCGCTCTAGTGTTACAGCTGCTAAGTTTTTCACAGGACTGTTCGTTGTGGCGTCTCGCGTTAGTCAAACTGAGGTCCAGCTCGTAACCAAGCGCCACAGCTGCCCTGGACAGCTCTTTAAGACATGTTGTGACATTTTCTCTAGAAAGAATTAATAAGGTAAGAGATAATTATGCTGATTAGGGAGGAGTTTAAGCATAGTGACTATTATCTTTATCTCTTGCTCTTCGGTGAAGAAAAACGTCGCAAAAAAATGTGCATGCCCCAGAGTTTCCGTTAAGATCTCGAAACACATGTGAAGCCCAGAAACCTGCACTTAACCAGAGAAGTAAACTGTAGCCTTTATGCTTCTTATACGTGAGGAAAGAATCATGCCCAGTAGTGGGAAGGTTGGAAACAACACCTGCAGATCACTTTAAAAACACCGTCACAATTCTTCTAATCACTTACGCTTGCCTTTCTGCACCAAGTCCGCTAGTACTCAAAGATGTCGTGGCCTCCGTGATTGAAGTCTGCATGTGGTTCCTGGTGATGCTGATCATCTGCTCGGCGTATTTTGCCATCTTTGCCATAGATGCTCTTGCTTCTTCCGCGCACAGGTATACTTCTGCCACGTGGCGACTGGCCACGGAACGGGCTGCTCGCCGTTCTTCGTCACACATTGCTGCATGAAGAAGTAGGATCCAATTAACCACTATAAGCAGCATGGTTATTTCTGTGTCAACTATTTTGTTATGGGTACACATGGATACTCTTATTCCTATCCATTCATCCATCAGCCTTTTGAGGTCCACTGCTGGTTATGGGCCTCTCTTAAGTAGCGCCACTCCGTCCGGTCCTGTACCCTGTGGATCCAGCAGTTTCCCTTATTCATACCAAGCACAAAAATCAAAATCCAAAATCGAACTAACATTCTTCGAGCGTCATGCCGGAATGGTAACCTCTATACCACAAGGGTAGTCATTAATGACCTCAATAAATTATCTCCCGTTTAACAGCCCCATATATTCTCGACGTCGGTCGTGCCGTCAATATATGTGGTTTGATTCAATCTATAATTATCTAGCTGACTATGCAATTGCTTAAACAATTTGTTGCCAAAATACAATAAACACACATAGTTCGGATAGCTTGGATCGCCCTAATTGAATTGCTATAGCGGGCAGATAGATTAGTGGGAGCTAATTCCTAGTAACTTCTATGAATACTGCTCAATTAATTGATGCTCAGAATGTTAACAGAGTTTAAGGAATTTGATTTTTATCATGGCGACAATACAAGCAACCATCATCTTCTGGATATAATGGCCGTTTTGACATATCATAATAGTAACGTGAAATGTCAGTTCGCAGTTGTGCAGAGGACTCGCTTTCAGGTTGCACGTACAACAGTAACATTGAAACATCCTCAGAAATATGATACGTTATTTGAAAAACACCTAGTTACCGTGCCTTCTCGTGAGTAAAAAGAGAAATTACTAAAAATAGCAACACAAAAAATATCAAATTTTCTTTCCTTCATAGCAAATTAAAAATGACAGTAATTAATGAATTACCGTGAGTAAATGTTTTTCACACGAAACTCAAACAATCCGGAATAGATAGTCACCTTGGGAGATCTTTGCTCCGACATAATTAGAAATAAATTTTGGGCGCGAAATATAATAAGATTATGGCCTGGCTAACACGAATTTATTATATTTTGGCAAATTAAAATATTATGAAGAAGTTCAAAAGCCGAATATGGTTTTAAATAGGTATTTGAAACGTCATTTAACTAAAATTTTTTTTAAAGAAAGGAATTTAAGTTAGCCTTGGTATTCTGTGACGAAATAACCTGGTACATTCAAACTATTGGCCAGATCAGTCAACTCCTTGAAGACCTGCAGTTTCCTCTTGACAGCAGCACTGATCTCTTGCTTGGTCCGCCTCAGGATCTTGCTAGTGAACTGCTGGTAAGAGTTCTGAATGTTTCTATGATACGTGTCCAGGAACGGCGCGATAACGGTGTCCATGTATCGGGTGACTTCACTGTAAAGGGGAATTTTTTAGTGTCAAAAGGTATTGACATATCTCGAAACTTTATGACCGACTTCAAAATAAGGAGTGTTCTCTATTCGACCCTATAATATATGCTTTTAATCTTTTCAACTGACATTAAAAAAGGAAGAGTTACTTAATGTATTTTTTTATGTTTGTTATCTCATAAGGGACGATTTTGAAGTTGGAAAAACGATTTTTTGAAACATAATTTGCTTGACTATGCATATAATAAGATGATATACTCATATTTTTCAAATAAATTAGTACTTTTGGTAAATGTTTCATCATTCCAAATTTATAGTTAAGGAGAGGGCTTCAACAACAAATACATTTGGTAATCTCAGTGCAAATAAACACCCTTGGTTAGGTAAGCCCAATCAAAATTGAAGATCAAATTAACAAACTTGAAACTAAAATACAACTCGGCAGTCGGCACCTAATGGGTCTAAACTAAAGTTTTCTCCGAATTTTGGTCCAATTATTGACTTCACAGTTTAGTGACCATTTGGACCTAACACTACCTACTAACTACCACCTAATACCTAATATAAAGTTTGGCCTAATTTTAAGTCTTGCAAGTACTTTTGTTACAGCTTTGAATTTTGGTTGGAGGGGAAACGGGGGGGGAGGGTTTGGATGCCGGATGCACGCTTTGTTTGAAGCTAATTTATATCGTTACAGTATAAGGTAAGAAATAGTCGTTAAATAAACTACTCGTCATTAGAAAACTTATCACGTGTAGGTATAAAAATATTTTTAATGACGAAAAATCAAAATCTTAAACATATTTACCTATTTACCAAGGCCAACTTAGGTCCTCGTACTGCCCGCCGAGCAGTTGAAGAGTTGCCCCAGATCCCCATAAGCTTGTCCAAGTGTTGTTCCACCTCCACGGGCTGATGCTGCCAGGGTGGAATCTCGAAGCAAAGGCCCCCATCTTGACGGAAATGGTTGCTACGTTCCTGAATATACAAATCATAACAACATCTAGCTTAGGAAAAAGTAGAGGTACTCGCCAGTAGGTACATTATCATGTGCTGCAGTTGCGGATTGTTGCGAAGTAATTTTAACTTTTGTAATTTATCCTACTAATATTATAAACGCGAAAGTTTGTAAGTACGGATGGATGGATGGATGATTGTTACTCTTTCACGGAAAAACTACTGAATGGATTGTAATGATATACATTAGAATATCACATAGGCTACAATTTACAAAAATATTGCGTGAATTGCTTTAAATATTAATCCTGCGCAGACGAAATCGTGAGCACCGCCTAGTTTTATTATAAAGTAAATTTATTTTAATTAAATAATAGTCAATAATAACTCATTTTAATGTTTTAACTGCTTATAACTTTACCCGACAGTTGAATGAAGATTCTAATTCTTTTGTGCAAACAAAACACAACGCTATTATACAGTAAATTGATAAGAACATGTTTTCAGTCACCGCACGGATTTACGTTACGTGGAACTAAATGGTCTGGAAAAAACAATTAATTGATAGTACCTGAAAGGCTTATTCTAAACATATTTTTCAATTTTAAAATACAACTGCATGTTTTATGACGAAGACACATCATCATGAATGTCCCACAAATGGCATAAATAGCGTAAATAGCTGAGCTTAGGCATTTTCCGTCAGCATATACATTTATGAGTATATGATGAATTATTAAAGTATAATTGCCTTAAGTTTTATATGCTGCCACCCACTAACCACTGCTAAACACGGGTCTTTCCCCACAACCGGGAAAGGCCTGTAGCATACTCCACCACGCTACTCTAATTCGGGTTGGTGGAGATACGGGTTAGTGGTTGTCAAACTGCCCAAAGGGCCTCCGACCAGATTTAACGACTGTTATCTGTCGATAACAACCGGGACTGACTGCTAAACGTGCCCTCCAAAGCACAGAAGCGCGCGTGAAATTTGCCACTAGCGGTCACCCATCCAAGTACCGGCGGCGCCCGACGTTGCTTAACAGTTAGCGGGGTTATGCGCGCTTCTAAGTAAGCATAACTAAATACTAGCTGTTCCAAATTAAGATGTATCTATGAGAAGCAGACAGAGATCTAAAAATACTCTAAGATAACATGTTTATTAACCAACTACTCGTTAGCGAGGACATTAATGGACTGAAATAAAACTAAAAGAAGGTTCACGTAGTAAATTTACCTAGAAGTTGGGAAAAATTTAATTAACCGTGTAATTAATTCAGGTTTCGTGCCAGGTAAGACAGCTCGGGTGCTTAGCGCTGCGAAAATACATTAGGAGTGTGCTAGCTACATAAAAATACATTATGAGTGAGCCGGCAACGGAGGACATTTTTATGTCAGTTAATATTTTTCGTTATTAGGTTCGTAGGTAAAGGAATCTTTACTGCAAAACATCTTTTTAAGTAAATTAGGCATTATTTCAACTTGTCAATTAGAAATTCGGTAAATTTGTAATGGTTATAAATTAATAGTATTTTTTTATACTATAGCCCTACACAGCATAAAAGGAATTAATGAAATAAGGAATGAGGCAATATAAGTAAAAATAAAACTGACTTCTAACTAAAAGTAATTGGTCTTAGACTCCAAGGCTTTATTTTATAGTCTGTGGCCCCACTTTAAAAAAGATAAATACGCCTGAATAAATGTAATTAATTGTTCTACTTTGTCTAAATAAAAAAAAAATTACAGCCTCATCTGAAACTGTTTTTAAGTTACGAGTTTTGTCGCTTTCAGCATCCAAGAGAATATAAAAAAATTTCTGAGTGCGTGGGTGATCTTTAAAAGACTTTTAAGCCCTTTGAAAACGTAGTAATACTAAACAAAGAGGCCTAATTCAAAGAACTGTTAGAGATACTTAGATTTATTTACTCATTTTTAGTAAAATTTAATGAAGTGCTTGTTTAATTAATTCAAGTGGCACTTCGGCGTAACTGCCTCGTGCGTCCTTGACTTATAAGTGAATATTATTGTAGGTAATGAAAAATGACTTCCTTTTTTTCTGCTAATATTTTACACTATACTACTTCGAATAAAATAATATAGAAAAATAAAATTAATTAATTAATAACGATCAAATAGAAAAACTAATTTTTTAAAACCTTGCCAGGTGACGCCCCACAAACACACACACGAATAGTATATGTTTAAAAAACTGTCCTCATAATTATGTTAAGAGTGTAGAGTCAATATTAGTATAGATTCTAAAACCAGAAGCGGAACCAGTGGAATTTTATATATCAATTTTATTTTAGTCTAACATTCACTGAAATAAATTTCTAGGTCGTAGATTCCTACAACCTATTTGCACTACAGTGGTAGCATCACGTAATAGTATAAAATATGTAAGGAATATTCCATTTTCCAGTAAGTATTCCAACTACGTTCACGTAAAGAGAGAGATCAGGTGGTACGCAGCGCCTCATTGCTCGCCGGCATCTGCGGTGTTCCCATCTCTCTTAGAGCGAACGTGTAGAGTATTTTTACACTGAATAAAAATGTTTTTATAGTCCTACTAATATTATAAATGCGATAGTTTGTAAGTATGGATGGATGGATCCATCCATGCTTACAAACATTATGTAGGAAAAATTACAAAGTTATAAATCGTACTAATTTACGCGAAAGTTGGATGGATGTTTGTTACTCTTTCACGTAAAAACTACTGAATGGATTTTAATGAAACTTTACAATAATGTAGCTTATACATCAGAATAACGCATGGGCTACAATTTCTAAAGATATTGTGTGAATTGCTCGAAATATTAATCCTGCGCTGACAAAGTCGCGGTCACCAGTTAGTGTGAAATATTTTTCAATCAATATTATCAAGCAACTTTAAAAAAAGGAGGAGAAAACTTTCGACTGAGTGAACGGATTTTAATGGTTCTTTTTTGGTTTGATACCTCGTGCTTCCCGTGTGTTCCCATTTTAATTTGGGTATAAACCTTACTCTTCAATCGCTATATTTATTAAAAAAACCGCATCAAAATCCGCTGCGTAATTTTAAAGATTTAAGCATGCATAGGGATATAGGGACAGAGCAAGCGACTTTGTTTTATACTATGTAGTGAAGACTAACGCACTGGTATGGGTGCACTGATACTGATACTCGTAAGTATAGGAGATAGTCGATGGAGTATTGAACATGTGGAGGAAAAGGGGAGATCTCCGCCAGGCGATGTCACTGCCTGGGAACCGCGGTTCAGTTGTTAACTTCGGGTC
>DWQK01003566.1:0-11403 GCA_018231225.1 Noctuana stator | reverse complement strand
TGGAGCAGCGTGGTGGAGTATGCTCCAGGCCTTCCCCGGTTGTGGGGAGAGACCCGTGCCCAGCAGTGGGACATAAAGAAAGGGTTGAAGCCAATATAAAGTCGAAGAGTTTGTTTGTTTGATTGTTTGTTTGTAGCCAAAGGCTAGCAGTGTGAAACATTACTACCGATAAATTCATAAAAAAATTTGAATAAGTAAGTGCGGATAAAATTTTATTTGACGAGTCCGTAATATTACATGTTATTGTTAAAGCAATCTCCCGTAAACTTGTGTTAATTCAGCTGGTACAAACTCAATCAACAAACGTGTGTGTGTGTGTGTGTGTGTGTGGATTTATGTAATGTGTACAAAAATGTGTAGGTAATCGTTAATTTAATACGTAAGAATCTTTGCAATCTGCAAAATTGAAACTTTGCCGCGTTTTGTTCACTTGAATTGTAATGTTTTAAACAAAACAAAACTAGTTAAAGATACTAATGTGAAAGCGTAAATAAAAATTAATTGTCTTAAATATATATAAAATGTAGCGTACTGCATTATAATAAACAAGATTTTTGACTATAACAAAGTAATATTTAAATATATCTAATTCAACAGCAATGTCTCAAAATAATAATTAATGCCCATACATATTTTTGTTGTTTTGCACGAATATAATTAAAAGAAACTCGATCCGATCGTAGCGCTAACTATCGGGATTTCTGAAACTTTAAATTAAAATAAGATTGTGTATTTTGGATTTTAAGTTTTACACAGTTTTACAGACGGGGGCGTAGCTCAGATGGTAGAGCGCTCGCTTAGCATGCGAGAGGTACCGGGATCGATACCCGGCGCCTCCAGTACAAGTCATCAAACATTTTTTACATAAAACAACATAATTTTTATACACATTCATACTTTATTTATTAACAGAAAAATGTTTTTTTGCGGTCACTATAAAAAAGGTAATTACTAATTACTGTTGAAGAAAAAAAACTACAACAATATAATAATATACGGCAATTGCTATTAAAAACAAAATATCTTTTACAACAAATAAAATTATTGTTATTTAAAAAGATAGCATAATAATAATATATGAATAACACTAATAAAATGCTTGAATGCCTGTAACACCTCTTCCCAGTATTAGAGCGTGAACATCGTGCGTGCCTTCATATGTGTTCACTGCTTCTAAATTCATTACATGCCTAATTATGTGGTACTCATCAGATATTCCGTTGCCGCCAAGCATATCTCTTGCAGTTCTTGCTATTTCTAAAGCCTTTCCACAACTATTTCTCTTAATTAATGATACCATTTCCGGAGTGGCTACTCCCTGATCTTTAAGGCGACCTACTTGTATACACGCTTGGAATCCAAGAGCTATTTCTGTGATCATGTCCGCCAGTTTCTTCTGAATGAGCTGATAAGAAGCTAGTGGTTTTCCGAATTGTTTCCTATCTAATGTGTACTGCCGAGCAATGCGCAAACATGTTTCGGCGGAACCGAGAGCGCCCCAAGCTATCCCATACCGAGCATTATTGAGACATCCGAAAGGACCCCTCATGCCAACAACGTTTGGCAATAAATTCTCCTCTGGTATAGCCACTTCGTCGAGCAATATCATGCCCGTCGCTGATGCTCGCAAAGAAAATTTGCCATTGATTTTAGGAGTATCTAAGCCTTTTTTTACTTGCGCCCTATCAACAATGAACCCTCGTACTTTGTTATCCTCTCCTTTTGCCCAAACTATAAGGATATCTGCTATAGGTGAGTTTGTGATCCATGTTTTAGAGCCTGAAAGTATGTAATTCTTCGATTTTGCATCATATTTAGCTCTTGTTACTAAGCCACCGGCATCACTTCCAAAATTAGGTTCAGTTAACCCAAAACATCCAACTAGTTCACCTGTAGCCATTCTCGGTAAGTATTTTTGCTTTTGTTCCTCAGAACCATACATGTAAATTGCTCCCATGGCTAAACTGCTCTGTACGCTCATAGCCGATCTATAAGCAGAATCTAGGCCATCTAGTTCCCTTGTTATAAGTCCATAAGTCACACTCGATACTCCAGCACAGCCGTAACCCTTAATGGTGCACCCAAGAACACCTAATTCACCCATTTCTTTATAAATGTTGCGATCAAACACTTCATGTCTATTAGCTTCTACTATACGTGGTAATAATTTCTCGTTACAGTAAACTTTGAATGAGTTCCGGATCGCCTTTTCATCGTCTTGTAATTGTCTCTCTAAATTCAAGGGATCTTCCCAGTTGAAATTTACTTTAGCACTGTTTGAACACGTTGTCGACAATAATCTCAAATTACTGAATAACGTACAACGTGTACTGTTACAAAATGCTTTAGAACATATGGTAACCGGCGCTGCCATTGTGGTAACACAGAAAACTTAAATACGTAAATGCGTAAACAGATTCTACAGAATGTTAACTGTTGACTAGTTGCGCTGATATCTTATCGTATTATATTCGTACACCATTTATTATATGATAAAGTCACTTGTTTCTAACAGTTGTCAAACATATTATTTTTACATAATAGTTTGGATTTAAGAACGAAATTCCTACTTTCCGTCGTGAATAACCTCGCCAGTGACCTAATGACAGCGAACTGTCTTAAAATAGTAACAGTACTGGATCCGCAGCTGTGTTCACGTTATCAACTTTGTGACGCGTGCGTCGCGTGTAGTGAATGTGTGCGTTTGTTATCTTGTTTATTCCACGTATCACTCTATAATATTCATAGGCGTATGAGTGTTCTTAGCGCATTTCATGTGGATACAAAACAAACCGCTAGAGTTGTTTAAATCTAAAAAGTGAGCTGACTGATAAGTTTGATAACGGTGATAACTGTTGTTTGGTCTGATAACTGAATTCGTTATCTAACTTTGTGTCACTATAAAGCGAAACTTTACTTAATAATCTCAGTATTTATCATTCCTGTTTTGTTATCAGAATAATAAAATTCGTTTACTTATTGATGTTAAAGTAAAAAATAATTATTGTTTTAATGTTATAATTAAGTATTGATATCTCACTTGTAATGATTGACACGTTGTAATAGTATATACCTATTCAATGTTATCACAGCCTTACTACCGTTTTTTGTATGATATAAGTACCTAATTAATATTTATATAGAACGTTGAAGAATGTTAAAAACAGCTAGATTGTAAAAAATAGCTCGTACCTACTTGGAATTTTAGGAAACATAATCTTTTAACCTTATAAAAAATCTGAAAGTTTTTCTTAGTAGGTAGTTTTCAAATATTTTATCCTTCTATTCTTAGTTAAAAACCAACACTTTTAGTTATGGTAGCAATATTAGCGTCAACAGAAGCGGAAACTTGGACAAATTACACGTCGCGCTCAAAATTTCGCTTTACACAACGAGCGACCAAAAAGTAGCAAAAAATATCGCGAGCCACCCGTAAACGGACTGTGCGTCCTCTTAATTAGGTATCTGCTACATTGTAGACAGTTACGCGCTATGAAATATACATAGCTTCATTATATCGTAAAATTAAGTTTCTATATGAATGAAAATTACGTAATTCTAACAATAACTTACTTGAGTGATGTGATATATTATGTGACTCTCCATCTAATTAAATTAAATTAAATAGTTTCTTTAACAAACTATAGTTGTAAATTGTAATGTGACATGTGACGTTGTTTGACATGTGAAGTCAACCCTCAAATACCTCTTTATTATTAGTCTTGTGTACCTACAGTCTAATTTTATAAAGTAAATGTGTGAGTAAAGTATATTGTTTTAACCATTAATATACATGTTTTTTCTGTTAGCTGCCTATTTTCCATTACGTACAGAAAGTGATACATTGTGGTCGCAATATAGTTTTCTTTTATAAAACACATAAACATGTTTTGATATTTCTATTTTTTGGTGATGGCACAAAAGAAATATTTTAAGTAATTTTTAAATTGATCTTAGCGTCAGATCATCGCTTTGTTCTCTCTCTTCTCTAATGTTCATACAAGTGTCTTATGTCCTGAGGCAAAAAGCATACTGTTATGAATGCGAACAAGGTTTTCGCTTGCTACAAACATTTCGTTATTCTTTGTTGTTGCAAACCAAACAAAATTTTATTACTCGTAAATCTAACTAGCGGGATCTCGTGACCTACAGCGAATCCTGTTTGTTGGTTTAACACATTTATAATAAATAGGTACATATTGATAATAATAATAAATTGAAATCAAGCATTTAAGAAACACTACTAGTATGTGTTTTGTTGGGCGTTCTGAGGGGGCGGGGAGCAGAAACCCATGCATTCCGGTATACAGTTTCTTGAAAATAAATTCAGTTAGCATGCTTATTTTAAAAATTGTACTGTGTATGTGTATTAAGTAATCTATGAAATAAAAATGAATGGCATTTTATTTTAATAAAAACTGAAGTATTGGTCAGAGTGCCATGACCACTTAATGTCAAAATTAAATGCATTGCACTCTTTATTGGTACTAATTAATTATGTAAAATAGTACCAAGAAAGTGTCCTAAAAAATGTAAATGTCCTAGATTTTCTAAGGATAAGATCTAAAATATAATTTCGAGCATCACTTCTACCATCAACCCAAGAAAGATGTAATGGTAGGCAAAGAATATCTCAGCTTATTCCAGGCTTAAATAATCAGGCACCAAGATGGTTCCGTCGCATCTTATTTCGGGATACCCAACAATGTAAATGATACAATCGGGATGAGTCGTCTATAAATTATTCACTCTCTATTTGCATGACAAACGAGAAAGGACGGAAGGTCTTAGACCTTTAATGGCACCTCTTGGATCCCTGAAAGTCCTTTACATTACTATGTAGTTGTTCCACTGTATGTATGCGAACGATATTACGTATTGCTAAAGAGAATGTGTTATAGTTTATGCTAATCTATAATTATATTATGAGTTGTACTTAAAGCGCATTTTAAGAATATTGCGGGTAAACCGTAAATTGAAGAACTGCAGACAACTCAAAATTTATGATGCTTAAAACAATCCACCAATCAACCGTTTGCTAACAGATGGCGCTATCTACAGTTTACTGTCATCACTTATTTTATTTTAATCATGTCATTGATCATAATATTATTCTTCCGATTTTTTGTAGTTTCCGTCGCAACTTGACGACCGACGAGATCCCATAAAAAAAATCCCGAATAATACATGTGAGTAAAGCCGTTTTGTGCTTATAAAAAATCTTGATACTTACCTTGATATTTATAGTCTGTACAAAAAACCTCTTCTCATAATCACATACCATTATCTACATTTTCATGCGCAATTATTATTAGACTTCAATACAGAAATAGAAATAAATACTAAAAATTAAATGAAGTTAAATTGACAATTATTCGCTCGGAAATGGTGAAGAGAGGCATAAAATGGAGTAGGTATACCTTGGATCCTTTACTCCAAACTTTCGTACATTGGCGCCGCGACACTTTTTAATGCTCTAGTGATTCTTCTCAGTCATATGCAAATGACTTATTAGCATACATTTTATTTTCAGGAAAAACGTTCCATGTTCAAAAAGACGAGGAACTTCCGTCCAAAAAGATTATAGGACCTGACATTTAATTTGAAAAGGGAATTAACTTGTTGGTAATTCCTTTTCTTTTATGTTGCTTTAATTTTGTGTGGGGGATCGGCTTGTTCATACACTACTACTGCTACTCGTACATATTGCAAATTGTGTTTCCTTCTAAAACTATATTTAACTACTGGTCATCGTTAACGACCTAAGTATCAACAATTTCCGTGTACACATTAAGATATAAATAGTT
This sequence comes from Noctuana stator, assembly GCA_018231225.1. Classification (NCBI taxonomy): domain Eukaryota; kingdom Metazoa; phylum Arthropoda; class Insecta; order Lepidoptera; family Hesperiidae; genus Noctuana; species Noctuana stator. The sequence continues at coordinate 5,596 of DWQK01003566.1, read as the reverse complement.
ACGTGCCTAGCTGATTTAGCTATAAATTGTTAGGTTATACGTTTTATCAATAGGTCTATTTTGATACAGTACAAAATGTTATAAAAAGTTTCCTTGAATAAGGAACGTAGAAAATCATAAATAATAACTCACTGTTCAGCTAGAGCCTCGAAGCTGGGATTTTAAAGCACTGCTTCACTTAAAAGTTCGACCACGCAAATTGACAGTTGAAATGAAAGTTCCGCGGTTCAAAATATACAGATGGAACCTATTATAAAATCACGAACCTGAGTCTCGTTCCCAAATTAGAACGTTAAGGTGAGTTTCTCGACAAACACAAATGGAATAATTGTGTAGTTTCACAGCCAGAAATACCTGAAATATATGTATGTTACGTAATATTTGTGGCAATACCACAATATCGTACCGCAAGAAGCGTTTATGGAGACTTCTCATCTAAAAGAATATAAATAGAAGATGCTACTTACGATGCTGCTTACAAGATGAAAACATTATAATATATTATGCATATGAGCGTAATTAGGTTCAATCTTTTCAATACTTAAACATTTATTTGTTTATGTAGGTATACAACTTAAGTTAGTTTTTTCACGAAATAATCGAGGTTCAAATAGAGGTAGAGGTCAAATCAGGTACTTAATTACGTTAACAATTACCCAGATCTTATCAACCTTAAGGAGGAGGTTCTCAATTCGACTGAATATATTCTTATATTTTTGGACGATTTTTATTTGAAAGCCGATGATTGCGGTCTGGTCAAGTTCTGACAACCATTGCCTTCATCCCTTTTTTATGTCCCACTGCTGGGCACGGGTCTCTCCCCACAACCGGGGAAGGCATGGAGCATACTCCACCACGCTGCTCCAATGCGGATTGGAACCATTATAAGTCTCAAATTTACGTATGTGCGGGACAACTTTGAAGTCGATTTATTTCGTAACGCGACTTATAATTATCTTATGTTCATATAATCCAATAAATTTACGCAACGGTTTCCACGCTCACAATGAAATTACCACCCTTACGAAAAACCCGCTACGGACCGTCTGCGATAACGCAGTCTGTTATAATTAGCCTTCGGAGATTTCCGAGCACTCCACCCGAATTGATCTGATCAAAACGAAAAGACACTCGACTATTAATCACCCCGTAATCACATACAGAATGTAAATGTAACTGATGCATATGTAAAAGACATTAATGCCAAGTAAGCTCTATGCTGAATTACCAAACAGGCAGCGTTGGATATCTATCTGGCGAACTATTATTGTCTATGCGGCAAATTGAATGTACATTAGCTTAATCATCACTAGCTGATTCCTTACAGGTTTGGCATCAAAAATGTATAATTGTCAAAGTCAACAATTTTTATTCATCATAAGGTACACGTATACACTGGATGACCGTCAAATGATACGGTACATCGGCTTTAGGCGCCCTTTCGGACATTGGACTATTCCATTGCATTATTATAACTATCTTTTTTTTATTAAAAATAACGCTTGATCCTTATAAACTCACACTAGAATTCCCTGTCTCATGGGTACTATGGACAAACAAAAGGACAATTACACAAACACTCAGACTGAAAACAATAATCTTAATTTATCGTTTACACTTTTACGCCGTTTTAACCGAACCCGAATCGTTAAATATTATAAAAACTATTACACATAAGTTGGGTTAGGTTAGGTTAGTAAAAGGTTAGTATAAATACAAGTAGGTAGTATTTTGTGGTTTTCATGCCACAAGGTGCAAATTTTTACTACATAATATTTTAATGTTTACATATTATGTACCGATTCAAATTATGTAATATAATATTATTATGTAGAAAATTTTGCACAGAGCATAACAAAATTAATGTTATAACTAATTTCAATCGAACCCATTACACGAAACTTTATAATTTTATGTCAAAATTTGTTACAAAGGAAATTTGGCGAGGGGCGTGATGAAGAAAATGTAAAGGAACAATAACACCGATTGATGAAACAATGGACCAAATAATGACGTAGTAGGCAGATGAGACATTTTGTAGTTTGAACAATTGGCCGCAAATTGCGAAAGCATTAAAGTAATCATGTAATATGCTGTTAAGAATTGAATATTATACAGGTACGTACTATACCTATTGAAAAGCGAAAAGTAATTTTTAAATGTTTGAGAGTTTACAAATATCCTATTATATGTATAGAACATATTCATGCAGCAATGAATATAAATATATGAATATAAATGAATGTATTAACCTCGTCTGAATATGCATCATGAGCCGTAGTTGCATAGAAGAGATCTAACAAAACATACTCCATTCAATTCCCCGGTTACTATTATGATTACAGTTGCCATCATTTTTATCTTTAAATCCGGACAGCCTTACTAAAGCGAACTAACGTTGGAGCCTTGCTTGAATTCACGTTACATGGTTACTGCATTTGAAATGATATGAAGGTATTCGCATCACTGGGCGCTTGAATACTGTTAGCAGCCTCGCACTCATAGTCACTTAGCCATAATAGGATTCCTTGTGTTGTAGGTGCCAATTAAACAATCACGAAGACCCAAGTATTGACTTTTTCAGAATATTAGTTGCAATCTCCTATAACATATAACATAGAGGTACGTTCTCTTTACTGTTATTATTAAAAAAACCATGAACAAAGCTCGTAGCCCAAGCTAGGATTTCCTGTGTCATGGATATGCACATAAAGACAATTGCACAAACATTTATATCTACCGAAAACAGAATTCTTAATTCATCATCGAAATTATTGCCCCGCTTAAGACACGAATATTTAACACATCACACCTTACTTGTGATTTAGCAGATTGACTTGAAATTGTCCGACTGCAATCAAAACGCAGACAGACCCCAGTAATGATAAAGTGTGGCAAAGTTTCGCCTGTATGCACAGTATGAAAAAGCTCCGTTGTACCGACCAGTTCAGAATCAGGACACGGTTTATTTATGAACCGACCATAAATATACTACCATAGTGTATTTACTACCACACAGCTTGCAATTCTGTATAAATTAACAATGTAACGAAGAAATATCTTTATCTAGGTACGAATAGCTCTTGATCGTAACATCATAAATATTAAATATTTTTACATATGAAAGATTCTGAATTTTGGAAAAAAATAAACCTGTTTAGTATAAGTACCCAAAATTAATCATTAAAAATGCTCATAAAGGAAACCTCTATTCTTATTCAGGTATATGGTCAAAGACAAGCCACGCAATGTTTTGTTTTCAGTTGGAACAGAAACATAGGCAGAAGTTGACGAAATTGACAATTTACGTGTACACGTATAAATCGCGTCGGTTACAGAACGAACAAGGCGCTCGTTTACGAAAATGAAGAAAATTACTCTGACGTTGTTTCAATTCCGGAGCTCGTTGCCTGGCATTTCGCATTGGCGTTAATTCCTCGTTGAATGCCTGCCCGAATCCAAAGTTTTAATTGCAAACTCTTAATGAGGTAGGCTACAACCTCAAAATACATAGTTCCCTTCCCTGTAGCCGATTCCGTTGCGCTTCGATTACGAGTATCTCACCTGCCAAAAAGCAGTTGTAATCGTTGTCTTAAAGTCTTTTCTTATTTAAATATCTTTTATGAAAAGTGTGTTGTGACGTATAGTCAACACAAAATATCACTAACGGTCTTGACCCTATATGGTTTCAAATTGCTTAGCTAATACCATAGAATTATACAGAAAATATATGTTTCCGCAAGTAGATACAAACTTTGTAATACTAAGCATTAACACTCATGTGACAAGATTTTGAATACAAAAAAATAAAGCACTTTAAATGGCAATCTTTATTTAGGTGCCTCTCGGTTATTAAGATAAATGTATAACGAAGAGGTTACCTACAGTAAATTAGTAACTATTCTATTAGTAACTAAAAGATAAGTTTCATGTCGTCTAATTAAATCTAGGTATAAAACTAATTACTACTACTTACTAACTAGGTATAATATATTAGAATGAGATTAGTTTTGGTGGCTTGTATGCACAAAGTGATAAAAACCTCAAATGATTTGATAAAATTATAACTACGAACAGGCATAATTGTTCGTAGAATTAAAATAATTAAATTTTCATAATTACGTTTTTTATTCACATTCTGGTTTCTTAGCAACATAAACAGGTTAAATACTCGTAGGTATCTTGCCTTAAATATACTTGTTCAAGCCGTAGTTTTTATGCAGGAAAATGTTACAAAAACGTTTAAAATACTACTTTTAGTACCTTACACAGTTTAGAATAGTTTGGTAAGGCAATAAAACAGAAATTAAGAACCCTTTCAATGGTTTGTTGGTGAGTAGATTTTATAGAAATAAATTTGTAAGTGCTAATAAAATAAAAATAAAATACCTAATAATAAAATAACTATCTCATTTACATAATGTGTTATTAGTAGAAACAGTTTACAAAGGCTAATGTTAATGACAGTAACTTTAAAATAGATATATACCTACAGTCTATACTACTTTTAGTATTTAATAAACTAGAATCGGATGGAAGCAATCTATTAAATAGTAAATAATTTGTATCTGTTTAGAATTCACGTTTCGCTTCGTAGGTAGGTATACCTATGGCTAATCTAGGTAGGAATCAAGAAATATTTTTTAACATTACTTGTAGCAATATTTAATACATTTATGTAGTTACTCTTGTTATTTTGAATATAATTATTTTAATTTTCCTCTCAGTGCAATTTTATTTGTGTATTTATAAAAATTAACAGAAATTCCCACAAACGCATTTTTATTATTAGATCAATCCCAAAAAAAAATCAATAAATTTTCTTCTTTTCATTTGAATTAACAATTCTATAATACATCGTAATTCGTATTACAAACGTAACAGCCTGATAAATAACATAAATGCACACAAGCAACGATGCCGCAACACATACATACAAATCTAGCATGTTATACGTAATCCAGCTCATTTCCCTCGCAGAATTCTTCATGAAGTCCGCGCCATTATTTCTTATGACGTACTCTATCCAAAATACAGCCGCGTCGAGAGGTTTCATTGGTCGGTCTTGAAATCTAGCCGAGAGTTCTTTAGCTTTAATCCTGAAGCTTTCGTTATAAAGGACGTCTAAAAGAGCATTCTCGATGGTATTTTCATTAATACTATGGTACAGCAACATCGTGCCGAGTCCTGCTTGCTTCGCAAGGAGCAAGTTGTTATATTGATCAGCGTAAATTGGAATACCGATGATCGGCACTCCATTGAAGATTGCTTCTTGCGTTCCGATCAGTCCACCGTGGGATATGAACAGTCTAACGTTGGGGTGCGCTGTAATATCATTATATATACTTAAATGTATATAATAATACGAAAACAGAAAACTTTTGGTACATATTTAGCTTACGCCTCATGGAGGAGTGAGATTGCATTATCCCTTAAAACTTTCATTTAGATTAGGTATACAAAATGATAAAATGTATGTAGGTACAACTCGCATTTGAGCATGTTCCAAGCCTTCCCCGGTTGTGAGGAGAGACACGTGCCCAGTAGTGGGACATAAAAAGGGTTGAAGGCATGTACAATATACTGTGGCAGGTTA
>DWQK01003565.1:0-11404 GCA_018231225.1 Noctuana stator | reverse complement strand
TATGTGCTTACTTATCCAAAAGTTTCAAAACTAGACAAAGGCAGTTAAAAATAGTTTCCTCAGTATAAATAATTGTTATTACTTAAAAGATACTGAAACAAATTAGTCACGGCACTGCTCTACGTAATAATAAAATGATGCGAATTACAATTCCTGTCAAAGAGCGGAAACGTTGCCGGAAGCCTTGGCTGCTCTCATGCGGGCATGTCGACTGCTGCATTGTGACCGTCTCGCTATTGTTTTGGCTAATTATTTTATTAGATTGCTCGGCTCGTCGTGTGTCATGTAACGAATAATTTGTCTACAAGACCACTCAGCATAATCTGTGAAGAACATTATGACATCGTCCGTTCCAAATGTAATACGTAATTCACCGCAGGCCGTTTCGCTCACTTGTGGACTGTGGTGCATTAGAGTCTTAAATATATTATTTTCGTCGCGGACGTAAAAGAGGTCGCCTTCATTTATTGTAATTACCTCATATTTGTTGCTATTTCACTGAATCGGACCCACAGTATATGAGCATAAATAAGTATATAAGCACAGTGATTCTAGTTTATTGTAATAATAATTAAATACCGAGTTCCTACGAGTATGTACTCGTACCTACCGAGTTCCGAGTTACTTATGACCGAATATGTTTTTTTAAATAGTGATTTTTTGTTACAAAGTAATAGCGAGCACTTTCTAAATAGTAACGATGTCCTGTCTGAGCTCGAGCTAAAAGCATTTAATTTAATATAGCTACGTGATATAAGTTAAATGTAAATTTAATGTTACGGTTGGTTTGTTCATTAAAGAAATAAGGGATAATAAGTAACGGTAACGGAGTAACGGATAATAATTAACACAATTATTGGTTTGAGTAAAGTTATTGCCGGTTAACGCTTTGACCTTCATCTACAAAGTAATTTAGAATCTTGCACAAGTAAGGCTCCCCTCACACTTGATTAACTTCATAAATTTAAGTCTAAATAAGTATAATAACCATAGACCATAAGGAAACATATCGTATTAGAGAACTCGAAGAGAATATAATAAGAATAGAATGAAATATTTTTTTCGATTAATTTTCAGTTTAAAACAAACTATGCGCAATATAAAAGCAAGTGAATGGTTCTGATTGTAGAGTTCAAATATTCACATAAAAAAAGTGTCTACAATAAAGGGACGCGGAAATTATCGTAAGCATCAAATAAAAACGTTGTAAAACTGACACTAATTGTAATGTAATGTTGTAATATGCCAACGCTCCGAGCTGTAGTACCTGCAGGCTGAACAAGGATTGTTATCGATGATTTAGTGATGCGCAGATCCTGGCCGGCTGGAAGTGGTGAAACATACGTAGTTCTGCGAAACCAGGCCAATGCAACGGACGGGTTCAAACAATGTTGAACATGTAGAGAATGTAGCGATTTTATTTGAGATTATTCTTAATGATGAGAAAATGCATGCCTCTGCCATGCCAAAGTATGGTTAGCCTCACATAACATTTCTTAATGGGAGGACGTTACAGTGGATTCTATGAATTAAAAACTTTTAAAATTGCTGTTTGATTTAATTAAAATAAAAGTTTTACTTTAGCGTGTAGCTGTCTGCAGCTACATTCTGATAAAATTGTAGAGGCTCCAAAAGGTCCCAATTAGTAGGTACTCGTATCTACTTATTGGTATGAAAGTTATAGTTAAATTTCATTGCACTTTAACGTTTACTAACTTAATGTGAGATACACTTTGAAATAAAGCTGCTAATAAGGATCATATTTACTTGGTGTACACTTAATAAAGTTCATTGCGCACGCACAGGCACTCAGCTGCGAGCCGTCCATTGCGCAACGTGCACTTTGATCCGTAGGCTTTACATAAATGGTCCCGTATGTAACACTTTTAAATGCATTCAAAGTTTAATAGTATTGACACTTTTGCTCTTTTGGGAAAAATAGGACAAAATAATTATTTTTATTAAAAAAAATATTTACATCAAAAGACATAATACGAGGATATCGTAGCCTATAGATATAAAAGATTGTGTGGGTCATAGTAGTACTTATTATAATTGCATCAAAGAACTTTTATAATTATAAAGTCAAATTGTTATCTGTCATTTGAAGCTCGTTGTTGCTATCTGTTTGGCGACGTGGAAGTAGCATTGGTATTTCCAGAAATAGCAATAGATTTATCTTTCGAAAGTCATAACTACTCATATATTTAGCGGACATTTCATCCATTTACATAATACATCCTAATGGCGCTGTTTACTTAATAAATTATTACAGATATTACATCGACATGAGGAAAGAGCGTTTCTTGCTGGTATGGCTCCATTGCTTTACTCGTAAGATAAATTATTAAACGTATAAGTAATCGTTTCTAATATTGAAGAATTCTAAGAATTTTCGTGTTTCATTGTGAACTATTTAGTTGTTTCTTTATCCCAAAAGTCATTATAAAGTGTGCAGTAATGTATCGAGAAGGAACACAAACAACCGCTATATTAACGTTCGTTAGTTAACTTGTAACCGTTATCTGCAATTATTTTAGTTTAACGTAAATTATCGTATTTCCTGTTGACGGAGACAGAGGAAAAGCAACGGAAGAGTTTGTGAATAATTGCTATGCGCCGAAAGCAGTTTCTCGTATTGCACGAGTCTATAACACCCTGCAGTCTGCGTCTAAGAAAACGTACTCTTTTTGTGTACTCTTCGTTTTATTTCTTAATTTAGACTGTATGTTATTTATAATACTAGTTTAAAATAATAAAAAGCAATTTATGCGTAGCAAAAATAACTTAAAAGTCATCAAAAGTTTATGAACGAAATCAAGTAAGAACCTTGATCATTTTAACTTTGATTGGAGTTGAAAATATTATAGCCGTTGTATATTTGTAATAATAATCATCTCTCACGACGATTAAAACGTACATTTATACAATGTGAATAAATACAGCCATTATGTAATTATTGCGTATAATTGTCAGTTAGGGTTGTAATTATACGATTATATTTTGTATAATAACATGTTTTATGTGTTGAAGAGATACCATCCATTGTAGAGTTAATGACTTGTGCCAGCTACTACAATATTATTATATACGTATATATTTTTTGTTATTTTGGTATTGTTACAAAAATCACAACAAACTAGTACTGAACATAGTGTACATGATAAAAGTAAATCAAAAAATTTAATAGGATCTTCCAACCAAGCGCTAAATTTATTTCAAAATACGTTTCGTCATTTGCTCTATGCAGAAATTGTCACAACTGCAGTTTCCTTATTCTCAGTATTTTTAAATCCAATATCCGGTCACAAACTGCATTTTACAGTGAACGTGTTAAACAATTTGTAGCAAGAAGGGTCGAGCCTTTCACCGCGACCCGCGGCCTTGTCCGCGACAGCTGGCCGCCCACTCCACAGTCTCTATGTACAGCCGGATTTTAAACTATGAACATAAATAGTTTAAAAATATATCGTTTAAGTACAATTTAAAAAACTAGCTGTATATTTTCACCGGATTCCCCACAGAGCTCAAGTTTATGAAGCCTTGCAATGGCAGAACTACTGGGGCTTATAAATTATTGTTTGATACTCGTTAAGGCTTAAAAAATTCCAAGTTGCAGTTGCGAAACTATGTGTTTTGATATTATGAGGAAGAATAAGTATAATGAAATTGAATTAACCTAACCGTAATCAATAAAATTGCTAAACTTAAATTATTTCACTGGGTATTTACATACTCGCACTTATACCTTAAAAATAAATCTATTTTTTATCTTTCCTAAAAAGGTAGGTAGGTACCTTAAGTAGTAGGCATATAATGTAGGACATATTTACATTTAAAAAAATGCATTTAAATTCAGCTTATCTTAAAGGCCTTTTTTATCATTAAGTATTAATAATAATGCAATGACGTTTTTTCCTTCTTCGTTTGTTATTTAACTTCAGTAAAAAGAGGTTGATATTAAAAACAGGTTTTCAGTTGGCAAAAAAAATTAAAGTTATTAAAAAACTTAAGAGAAATATTATTTCATAACGACGACGACAATTGCAGGACTATGAATAAATTATTAAAAGTTCTTTTAATAAATATATCAGTAACACGACTCACCGATAAGTATCTAGATAACATTTAGGTATCAGGGAAATCATAACATTTTAATTAAATCGGGCTTGAAAAAAGGCTGTTGCAATCAAATTAACTATAACGAGTAGTATTCGTATTTGTGTCCCTCGTAAATATAATTTAAAATAAAATAAATTGCTTACGGACAATATAATGTACGTATTTTCCATTAAATGTGCCGCTTCATATACCTATTGCATATACGCATAGGTCGGAAAATAAAACAAAAAGTAGTCACAAGTTTACTTTAAATGTTTCCAATTTATCTCCCTAAATATTTGAAATATTAGAATAATGACCTAGATCAAAAATAATATGTCCTGTAAATCTTTTAGGGATAGGTTAACAATAGGCAACACTAATTTGGAATTACAACCTTGTAAATTACGAGGACAATACGAGTACACGGCGCGTATGAAGGCAAGATGACTTACAGCTTTTAAAAATTGACAGTTATGGGTAAAACCGGCATTAACTTTCTCTGCATCTGCATAACGTTCATTCAATTAAAATACTCAAAAAACTAAATCAATATTTTAAATTTTAGTTAGAACGAAGCAGTTAGTAATTACTGTATAATATTTACATTAATCGAAAATATCAAATTACGGTATTTATAGACTGCGAAACTAAGATATTATGTAGATAGATATTGATTATGTAGATGAGATTATTGACGGAATCCGAGAGGTAGGAAGCACGCATTCTCCACTTGCATAAGAACACGACAGTTTCTAGGCTGACTGTACGAGAACATGAGAAGGTGTCAGGTGACGGAAGGCAGCGAGATCCGTACTGTGTTCATTATGAGTATTATTTTAATCATTAGACTGAAGTGTTGCCACCGAGAGGTTTGGCGGAAAATTGGCGGATTGTGGGAAAAGTACGTAGGTACGTACTTACGAGTACTCATATAATATATAGCTGAGAGCTTCGGTTTTCTTTAAACATTTCAGATATCAAAGTATCGGTTGCTGTTAGTATTGTTAAATAGCAAACATACAAAAATATAGAGACGGTTTTCAAAAAATACCACAACGATAATTATGTTGTTATAAAATAAGAAAATATGTAACACTAATTGGAAGGCTTAAGGATAGCAGATAAACTCTACATGTAGAGATTATAAAACCGTAAAGAGTGATGCCCGAAATTAATTCAGCAAAGTGAAGTTAATTCAGGTTAAGTTTTAAGTTGTTAAGGTTTATGTCAAGTTTTCTTTTCATACTGAGCTACATAACACGTAATGCCAATGATTGTAACGACCAGCGAACGACCGGAATTAGTCAATCGATTTCTTGCGCGGTTACTACAAGACGTGGCGTGAGAACAGTGTACTGGGACGTGGCTCCCAATGCGTAGCAGTGCAAACACTTAATAAGTAACTACGAATAATATTTTAAAGCTTTTACTAAGGAATGTCTTACAGGATTTTGACATCATATGAATTAATTATATAAAACAGATTATAATCTAAGACGGCAAATTCATTCCGGCGTTTCCACATCATTAAGCTAATTAAAGATCTACTTTAAATATATTATTTTTTCCAATGTGCTTGTGTAAAACTTAGCGCACAAAATTTTCGATTTGAATAAATTTAATGACACGTACAATACGTACATAATATTTGGCAACCGGTGAATGGTGGAAAGACCAGTTAAGATACTGAAAAATTATGCCCTCAATTATAATATTGGACACATGCTATAATGCCCACACACATGCACATATAACAAGTTGACGTATTTTCCTCAATTTCAGAGTGTGGCCGAGCCATTTCTGTATCCGAAACTACATGCTCACTAAGAATGGTCATTGGCCTTCGCATTGCGACAGAATTATAACAAGGTGTTGATATCTCACAACGTGTTTTCACAACTAACCAGAGCGGCTGGCTCTGACTCAGATCAAATGAATTTGGATCGAATTTTGGATACTTACTCGTAGCAATATCTTATTACTTAACATTGACTGTACGCATAAAAGAACTCTATAAAGTTACTTTAAAAAGCAGTGAACAATATTTTGTCTTTAGACTTTTAAGATTAAAGAGACTCTTTGACATATTATACTCGTATTTACACAAGTACAATAGAATAAAAATGAATATTTTAATATCTATTGCTTTACACCATTCATCAAAGCGTGTCGAACGGCTTCAAATTGATAATCGATTGGACTACATCGTGCGGCCTCGCGGCATCGTCGAGAGGCCTTGAATCAGTTAACAGCTTTCAGCTGCTCTGGTCGCACTAACGTTTTAAGTTACATTTTAAAGTTTCTATAAATAATTAAATTGTAATCACATAATTAGGTTGATGTGTTTCAATATTATGATATAATCGAGGACAAAATATGGGTTAAGTATCCCCATAAAATAATATCCTTTAATATCTGAGGACTTTTACGTATCCTTAAAATTAAAATGTATGTTATGATGATGCATAGACGGTGTAGTAGAACGTTGATGTCTTTTGTATGCACACGTAGACACGCGTAGCGCGCTACGGATTCTTTCTACTTCAGCATGCTACGAAATCCTATGTACGGACGAATTTATAATTGTTATAATGTTCCGATTATATTATCTATCAAATCGTCTATTATTCTATGAGTTTAATACAGATAAAGAATTTTGCATTCAATGAAATTGTAACGATACTGAGTTATTGCGGTAGCTGCTTGGTTTTATAAATATAATGATTTATAATGTTCATATTAGATTATACGTACAACCGCACATTTTACAAACAATAACAAAAATTAAATGTCACCATCAGCTTTTACGTTTTATGATCACTTCGCACGTGACAGTGAATAATTTGTAAAAACAAATTGGTCACAGTAAGTATTGTATTAGTCACAGAAGATATTGTGTAAAACATCTGCAATTTGTTTAAAGAAATAAGAAATATTATGTTCTGCCCGGAATGCAGAAAATTTTGTTATTCTTAAGATGCCTAGTAGTATAACAATCTAATTATTTTCTGATTACCAAAAAATGTCAGAAGGATAAATGTCTAACGTGTATGAATAGTTGAAATCTTACAAAATACCAGCGAGCCATCCGTACATAACATTTCCGTTGCACGTGCGTCCGTTATGTCTTCTATGACAATGACCCACAAACTACCAGTACTTCCATTTAAACATACAAACTTACGCAAATGAGTGCGGATCGCTTAGAAGACTTTATCTTCTTTAGTTATGACATACGACTAATGGCTCAGGTTTGTTCCACGGTTAACTCATCCTTTTTATATAAATTATGATGCTATCTTACGAGTAGATACAAAATGGTGCAAGAGGGATCTGAGTATTAACGATTAATATCTTGTTCATTTGTTTTAACTGTTATTCTGAAAATATAAATAATTTTTAAGCCGAAACATATATTGTTGTTATTTCTTGGTTGTACCGTTGATTATGGATTTCAATTCCTGAATGTTGGCCGAAGATTAAGATTTATTCCAAGAAATGGAATTGTATTAAATCTCAAATCATTCATTTAAGGGCTCAGTTTAAGTCGGCTCACAGTATTATTAGAAATGTTATATTGCAACAGAGTCAAACTCTACAGTACAAAGAGGGTTAACCTAATGTACGAGTATAATGATAATGTTATTACACAACCAGGAACTCCCGGCACCGCGTCGCGCTCCCGGCTAAGCACGGACCCGATGTAACGATACCCTTTGCCTTTCGATTCGTGACAGTATTACATCATACCCTGCGAGTAACATGTCATGTCCCTTATATGTTACCCTACTCTGTGATTAGAATCATAATTATCAGATGTATTTATGTCCCAAACAATCATTAGAGAAACGCATACTCGTATTACGAGTATGTTTTTACTATTTGTACGGTAAACTCGTACTATAAACGTTATGATTCTTTTCATTAAGAGCGATTCGATGAATTTAACTTTTCGTATAAATTTTTTAATTGTCTATAAGGTAATCGAGTTATGTTGTTACTTTATATTATTATTGGTTTCATTCAACTTTGGCATTATACAAGTATTATCAAAGGCGGTAAACGTAAGTAATATAAATATAACACATAAGATAACCTTTAAACGTGCATGATTGACATTTCCCTGTACGTATTTTAACGCATGTAAAGTGTGATATCGCATTAGCATATAAAAATTCATGGTTTTATAGATGTTGTAAGATCACGGTAAGTAAACATGCAAGTACTCAATGTGCGGTCTATAATGAAACCTCCTTGGTTTTTCTAAGTCCTAGTGGCATGTTTCGCAAACTTCAAAGTCAATGGTTTAATGGGTGCCGCTCGACCTTCGTTAAATGATATGTATATGTAATTAATATGGAAATGCTACCAAACGGTGTACAGACAGTCAATTCGGCCCTGATGCATGGTCAACAGTGTCTCCCTGAACTGAGGTCGTAGGTGAAGAACACTTTACACGAACACGAGAACACGTACTCGTACTTTGAAAGAAATACAATAAAAATTTAAATTAGTAAAAGTGGTGAGGAACCATTTAAATAATATATGAAAGCGACGTGCTTCATAGATATCTGTAGTTATAGTTTTATTTTGGCTTATTGTATGCAAAAACGTTGCTTTTAATTCTACAGTTGATTATAATATTGTCAGCAAGGCGATAAAAGTAATCAATATTAGTAAGTGCACCAATGTGTGAGGGACATATCGTACACCTGGGTGGAACTCCGTCCGGTGGCAGGAACAGTGCCATAATTCAGCGGTTTCCCACTACCATTATCAGGTTGTCAGTCCATTAGGTCGGAGGACAATCTATGTTCTTTATTTAATAAATTTTTGTACGCTCTATAAGCACTGAACCAAACCATAATTCACTTTACAACTGTAAATATTATACGTCTTAATAAACGTAAAAAAAAAACAAATTAAAGTAAGTATTAAGATGTCTATAAATAAAATTTAATGTTCTAGCGAGAACAATTTTTTTTACGAATATTGCAATGTAGTTGAAAACACCGGAAAACGTGTGAAGTGTGATCCGTTAATCGTTCTTAGTACGTCGTATGCACTCGTAAGTAAATAAATATCGCAACAACAATATAATACATATTTCATCCGAAATTCAAATGCAATTTATAAAAATTGAATTATAAAATACAAGAAGGAAAATTTCATAATTTCTTATAAATGACCAGACTGACTAGACAAACTAGTTTTTAACTTTATTTCCTATTAAGCACGTGCATTTCAGTCATGTTAATTATGTTAAGACCATAATGTATTTTCAACTTAAACAACAACTACATACATCCTACGCGATAAAATTTATTTTATACTAATGTATTACTCGTGAGTGTCCGCGCACGTGTCTTAAACTTTGTTCACTTTGTCATGAACGCTCAGACTTTTATTACTTTAAGCGATACGAGTACGAGTGGAAGTTTCCAGCGCACTCGTACTCGAACCTGCTGCATTTTGAAATGGAAGGTCAATTATATTCTTTACACAATGTTTTGCAATACGAAAATGTAACGATTTTTAGTAATTACGGTTCGTTGCGCTTTTAATATTATTACTATATATTAAATCAACATACCAATATCTTATTGACCTGAAAATGATCACGTCAAAGTGGTTCAGACGGTCCGTCAGTGGGCCGCCCTCGAGCGCATGTGCGCGTGGAAACAGCTGATATTGACGCTCGTGTGTGTGAACCAACTAGTGAGTGTTTATGCATTCGTATCAGTAGGCCACGCGGCCGGCTGCGTGTGTGCACAACACCGTTGCTTGCAGCGCTATTTGTGCGCAACGTTCAAGCTAGATGTGAATTATTTATAAATTAACTGTTAAAATTACAAATATAATTAATTGAATCGCTTTTAGAATAATATCGAGATTTCCTATTATTGGTTGTCATGTTTATTGTTGACTAGCTGTGCCCTGCGGTTTCACCCGCGTTAATAATTGTAACGTAATGTTTCATAGCCTATAACCCTCCTCATTAATGTAGCTATCATGCTCAAAACATTTTTTCAAATCCGACTTGTAGTTCCAGAGATTAGCGCGATCAAACAAACAAACAAACTCTTCAGCTTGATGTATTAGTATAGATGAAATTTATGTGTTAGGCAGACTAGGATTTAATGTGATGAGCGTTTCTAATCCGCATAGATCTGGACTATGAAAGAATGCAAATGAAAATTTATTACTTATCTTCCGATTAATATAAACTTCGTCTAGAATAGTCTTGATGGTATAATCTTCCGATAGTTGGTATCAAGCTTTTATTTACATTGATATTACGTACATTTAGCATGAAGTGGCCACGAGGTACGAGTAGCGTCTCAGTGTGCGCTGCGTATACGTGAACTTGAGGGCGTGTTGGTGCGCGAAAGTGGTCGTCGTGACGCAATCTCTTACGTAATGCGCGTGCGCGGAGTAAGCAACGGGTGCTGCGCGTGTGCGCACGTCCTTACTATCGAAAGTAAACTTGCGATATAGTTTTTATAAAGACATAAGCTTATTAAATAGTTGAAAAAGTCAATTTTTAATAAGTACGTATTATAATAATTCAAATTGGTTCTATTTTACCATTAAAAAATTTAATTATTATGCAAGATTAATGAACTGAAAACATATTAAAATCGATATACAACATAGAAGGTAAAAATGTATTAAAAATTCTGATTTAATCCAAAGTCACAAAACACATCATTTTTAACCAAAATGGCATGTATTGTACAACTGAAAGTAATTTATAACATTACATCAACATTAATTAAAGCATTATTATCTATCGGTTAAAGTGCAGGGTTTTGTTTTATAAAAGCTACGTAATGAGTTATGTTTGTCACTGAGGACATGTAGCCCACTCGTATTTTGGTACTATAGAATATCTTATAGAACAAGTTATAAGTTTTTGCGGACTTACACGGAATAAAGGTTTGAGGTAGCTCCTAATTTTTGTTTGAACATTATAATTTATTACGAGTACTAAGAACGCATTGAAAAATTACAAAAAACCTTTTTAACAAATTTAATAATTTAATCCATAGTAAAAACACATGTAGCCTTCTTCTCTGGGCCAAATTGTAAATAGAGCATTAAAGAGCAAAAAATAGTGCACAAGAACTATAGTGTGTTTTTAGTATCAAATAAGTAGGTATCATAGACGAAATATTGTTTTTCTTTTATTGTCAAGGATTTAAAGTGTCCTTTTTTGTACATAGTGCGCTCTACTGAGGCTGCACGTGAAACTGTATTGATCAATTTATTTTTGTTACAAAAAAGATCTCTGCCTTTT
>DWQK01003564.1:0-11405 GCA_018231225.1 Noctuana stator | reverse complement strand
AATGTAGCTATCAGACACAAAAAGAATTTTTCAAATCCGACTTGTAGTTCCAGAGATTAGCGCGTTCAAACAAACAATCAAACAAACAAACAAACTCTTCAGCTTTATATATTAGTATAGATATAGATACGTATGTATCGACTTGATAAACTCCTGTTTTTAAGTCGGTTAAAAAAATACAAATGAATTTTTTATTTATATTTCAGATTGTGATTGGGCTATATTGAGATTAGTCAAGTGTTTGGGTATAAATGGAGTACCAGCAGCAGTTAACGTTCGTAATAACTTTAATACTCATGCTAGATTGGGCATTGTTATACTGTCGCCGCCGCTTCGTCGAAATGGCACTGGCTTACTAAGTAAATCTGTGAACGAGGTAACGTTTTGTGCAAACCTTTAGTCGGATCTTGAAGATAATCAAATTTGTTAGGAATTCTAGGAAATCCAATCTACATAGATTGGATCTAAGTATATAGATTGGATTTCGGTATTACGTTTCACACATACAATTATTTTTTTATTTGGTGCGATGAGTCTTATTTAATTTATAAAAATTTATATAAGAATGAAAATTGCCTTTACTAATAAATCACACAGTAGACATTCGTTGTGTATCCATTATACGAGTAGATTTGTCTTGAATGCGAACGCTAAGTTCGCATTCTTGTAATCCTTCATAGGCTACTTGTAAAGTAATTATACTTACATGTAGCCTATGTTCGTACTAATGAAGGTCTGTCTTTCAGCTTACTAAACTTGGTCTGAACGTAGGTTCTAATGATTGGTTGTTAGTGACTTCATTTGAGTATGATTTTAAAACTATAAAAGGAGTATTAAATGAAACAGCTATTCGCTTCGACCAGAATATTGTTGTTGCCTATCCGCATCACACAGAAGCTCACAGAGGTAAATCACTTGGATTGTGTGACCACAACTTTATTTACAGAAATAATGTAAATAAACATGTGAATAAACGATACAAGAACAGAAATAATAATGATCACCCGAAAGACTGTCAACATGATACTAAATACAACGATTGTTTTAAAAACGAATTTGAAAGGAATTATTACCGTACAACAGGGAAATTTAAAAACATATCTAGAAATCTTGAGTATTCCAAATCCGGTAAAGTTACGCTTCTGTTGCGATCGGGTATCATAAACATCAATAACTCAAGGGACTTTTTAATGTTAAATGCTAGTGAGTTATCATTGAGAAAACAGTTTGCTAAATGGAAGGAAGCGAATAATATTGAACAGTTTACAGGAGGTGTTCATGTTGTACAGTATTTGAAAGTGCGTGTAAATTCTACTCTTTATGCCTCTTATTTAGGTAAGACAAATTTCAAATAGCTATTTACCTAATTAAAGTTAAATATATCAGTCAGTTCATCGGCTTTACACGCCCTTTTGGCTGAGGTACACTGGAAGAAAAACCGCTCCAAAAAAGCTCTTAGTACCTCGGTCTTGTATTTCAGGGACGTGGTTGCCACAGCGGTCTATGGCGACAATAGACATCCCCTATTCAGTAGAAGAACGGAATTTTTTAGGAGAAGTTCTCATAGTTGGTAGATGCAATTCTACTGGTGACGGGGCAATGGGCGTGGATGATGAGAGACCGGCTGCACCAGTACTCTTGGATGACGTTCTCGACTTCGTTAACATTCGATTAAATATAACGTAAGAGACATCCCATATATTTTTAAACTTGTAAAAATTAAAAACAAATGTGAAAAAATTGAACCCTTCCTAACAAATGAGAGAGAATAATAAACCTATATTCGCTTAATTATTAAGTATTCTGAATTATATTATGAAGTATGTATATTGTAACTTCACTGACCTGTAATTTCAAATAACTCTTATTTTCCCTACTTCGTGGTTACATTTTATATTATTGTTTTTCTAAATATTACTTATATGAGTATAATAGATGTATTGTTATCACTTTTATCATAACTACTTTGTAGCTTGTCTTTTATTTCCTTGTTCTCTACCCTAAGGTCGTTTGGGAGAAATCGCTAATTAAGCAATGACACCGGCTTTGGTCACCAGGCTTATTTTATTTTGTTTATCTCTGTGTAGTAATTATGTTACTCTGTGGTGTATAATAAAGTTTTGTTATTGTTTCCTTGTTCTGTAATATTATTATGTAACAACGTACCTAATATGAGATGATAAGAATCGCAATATCTTTTAGAAATTGACCGCTTTAGTTCCTTTGAAGGTAGCTGTGTGGACATCCGGTAGTTGCGTATTTGCTAGATAACCAAATAAATAGAATGAATTAGTAATTAGTTTAATAGATACGTGTAAAATTGTTCAGAGCTACTTTATTTTATATCTTTATTATTAAGGCTAATATTAGATTCACTATTTGCTTCACAAACATATTATTTCAACACATCAAATGTTAGCGTTCCAGAGTTCTTATTTATCTACAAGTCTCAAGGTAACATAAATCTTTTGTAATATCTTATCGACATGTAACATTTTGTTGACAGATCGGTAACTCGTTTTTATGGAAAGCTCGGTTTTCGAACATACGAGGGAGTTTGGACAGGGCTGCTTGGAGCTCTGATGGACTCCTCAGTGGATATTGCCCTGGAACCTGTAACAGCACTTACATCACGATATCAAGATATGGACTTCATATTTCCAATCGCCGAAACTATGTATGTGAGATGGGATAATACATACTCATAATATATTATGTTATACATTAGGTCATTTAAAGTAATAGCCCGGTTGGTAGGGTTGGTGGTTGAAATTTTTTCGATTTCATATTATACAAAGAAGGTATTTTTCTCTAATTATTAGCTTAACTTAACTAAAGATAACCTTTCAGATACCTAAGTATTTTTTTCGAATAAAAATAACGTTAAACAAATAAATTATTATGCACTGATAGGTTCATGCTAATACACCTTTTGCCAATGGGCTGGTGCATCAATGTAAGCATGATGAACTAAATAAATTATGAACTAAACGTCAAGTAATATTTATGTAGCTCGGCTGTATTATTTGTAGGTGTAACATTTACATACGTCACCAAGAGACCTCAGCTGTGCGTGATATTTTCTTAGCTCCGTTCAGCGCGCGGCTGGTGACCTGTGTAGTGGCTGTGGCTGTTGTTGCTGCCATTACTGTTGTTTTGATAAGCAAAGTTGTGCACAACCTTGGAAATGAAACACGCATGTTGAGTTGTACCGAGGCATTATTATGGTCGGTTGGAATTCTTTGTCAGCAAGGTATGTACAAGGTAATTTGCTGTTACGAGTACAGGCTGAATCTACTGTTGAAGTATGTTATAAAGCAATTATGAACCTAGTAGATAAATAATAGTACTCTATAAATTTTCATTTGTTATTCGAAGATGGGAAAAATCGTGACGAAATACTCCATAACGTTCTAGAAAGACCATGTGTCATGTCGCAATAAACAGGCAGAGGTAGCCTAGTTGGTACAATGAATTTCATCTCTGCCGAATACATGATGAAATTCGTCAAGGTCGGCCTGCACGCTGCAGTCACCTAGGAAGATATGGTTACTGTCAATCATAAAACCAGCGTATCACTTATGAAAGAATACAAGGACATTTAAGGATCAGTATAAACCAAATTCAAAATATTTTACAGCAATATTTAAATGTTACAAAACCTTGTTACCACTGGTTTCTCCTGAGCTCACCCCAAAACAAAGACGGACTCGCATTGATTGGTAAAAAAGTAAATTGTCCTTAATAATACTTTTTAGTAGGTTGTAGTATTTTATATTTTGCAGGTGGACCATGGACTCCTCCTAATCCAGCAGCCAGTATAGTCTTGATTGTGTGTTTGCTATTTGCTGTAGTCACATATAACGCATATGCAGCATTTATAACTTCCGTGCTGTCTGTAAGAGTTCCCAGTGTGGACACAGTAGCTGATGTTCTACATTCACCTAATTTCAAAATTGGTTACATCAGAAATGGAGCTGATCAAATGTATCTAATGGTAAGGAGAAAATTAAAGGTCTTGAATCAATCGCTTTGTGTGCAGTGCTAAACAATGGTTCAAGTTTAGGGACCATGATTTTTTTGAACGTTTAATAAACGAAAGGAAGCTTCTTTAAATATTTAAATTTACGGGTAAACAAAAAAAGCTTTTTTTTGACCATCCATATATACTAAGCATATTTTTTCCAGTCAACAAAAGATGTGCAGCTTAACGCGTTCTACATAAGAGGTTATTCAGAGGCCGAGAATCTGGTGTCGTCTGCAGAAGAAGGCTTAGCACGAGCTGCCAGGCAGGATTACGCATTTTTCAGCGGCCAGTTAGCTGCTCGTAGCACACTTAGGTTGGATTTTTTGTTTAATCAATAATGAATCATTACTGACGAGGAAGTTGCACCGCCATACTCTTCTATTGTGAAACAATTTATTCCATTCTAGTTGACGCTAGACTAGCAATGCTATCTACCTACAACTACTTTTTCATTGTCGTTAAAAGTAACTATTTATTTAATAACATTATACTCTAGTCTACTCTGATTTCGTACGTGAATACGTTGTTATTACTCATGAGTACTAAGATGGCCGCCTCCACACCTCTGCAAGGACTTGACGAATAAGACTTGGTTAGTTTCTTCACGGCGAGTCAATAAGAGCTGGTTAGGTAAATATATTATTACCTAAAAAGTATCCTAAAGTCACCTATAGTAAAGTCACCTGTGACCTAATTCATTTCATTTTCATGTTGACCTAATTTTTGTTCATGCTTTCGTATGTGCGTGCGTATAAGTAGTTTTAATTATTTTTAGACGACGTGATGTTTTTTAAGTACTTACCTACTAATTTAAATAAAATTAAATAAATCATTTATTTAAAGTGTCTAACACTTTATAGTGTATGGTAAAATTCTAGATCATTCAAGACTGCGATAGAAATGGTTGCAGCATTTAGGTAAATAATAAATAATGCCTAGAATATGTAATTCTATTTTATTGAATTGTTGCCAGAGCTTTAAGCCAGGCGCGCGGCCGCTGTGCTCTCAGAGAGTTGCCAGTCCCGTCAACGCGTGCGCAGCTCGCTTTTCCTCTACCAATCAGATCTCCGTACGCAAGACTTATATTAATAAGGTCTGTAGTAAGTTTGTTATACCTAGAAAGTAATAAATAACCAACTTGATTTTTAAATCACGAAAATCGCTATTCAGTCAAATGCAATTAGATTTGCAACTCGGTACGCTAGGCCACTCACTTACTTACCAACCGTCCTCCTGAAAATCGACGTCACTTATGTTGGATAAAACGACCGTTATTATATTTATTCAGAATTAATTCGATCGATCAAGGCATTAACTCAAACTCAAGAAACGTTTTTACATTCTTAAAGCCTACTACAGCTGCGTGGTAGTGGAGCATTGGCTCGGTTGGAAGCAGCGCTGGTGCCGGGCATGCCGCAGTGCGCACCACCCTCAGGTTTTGCGTCTGCGAGAGCGGCTGACGTCAAGACCGCTCTTCTGTTGCTCTTAGTTGGTTTACTTGCTGCTTCGCTTATTGGTAAGTCTTGAGTCACCTCTTACTGCTCCACTGCAATACACAGCTCTCCCTCTCTAATATGAACAGGATTTATGTAATAGTAATGGCAAATTTATTTTACATTGACAAACCGATTGATGCTTTTCAAGCTAATTTTTATTTGCATTTTCAGGTATAGCAGAATACTGCTGGAAGAATCGAATGCAGCTTCTTTTGCTTTTGAGCGTATGTCGAAGACGCCTAACATCTTTATTATTCGATCATTAAATGAACATAATTGCATGATGTGACTACTCGAGGTATTATCAAGCTAAAATTTATTTACTGAGCCTGTGTCTTTTGTTAATGAATGAAGATTAAATAGTAGTTAGTAGGTGGTAGAACATATTTAGTTCGCTCGGGGAGGTATCAAAAAGGAATAGGTTAATATAGGAGTACGAATACAGGAATAATATCTATAATTATTAATAAATTTAAAGAACACTTTATTAAAACCATTAAAGCTAGGTAATATTAATCATACTATCAAATAAAATTAATTATCCTCTCTTAAGATAATGGTCTTCGGGGAGATTCTGTTTGCTGATGGCGTCCTCAAGGCACTTGGCAATATCTCGTTTCGAAGAAGCAGCATCAGCCAGGGCCTTTTGAATTGTGCGTGTCTCCACCGTCTTCAGGTTTGTGGCCAGACCCAGTGCCGCCCAAACTCTGATGAAGGCGGTTGAACACCCAGTTCCTGAAATGACCAGTAAAGGCTTTTTGAACACCGTTTGAACTGCATGGTCTATGAATGTCAATACTCTAAATCTAGTATGAGTTTTTATAATCAACGAAAGACAATATCTACTATTCCCAGTACGAGATTGGCAATTGTGTCTTGAAAGTTTTCACGTTCAAAAATTAGGAACACGTCTTACCGTAACTTCCATATTCTCCAGATTTGTAATCACTGGGATATATGTAGTGGTAGTGAGGCCAGAAGGTTCTATTTAGAATAAATACTGTGTTGGAGTCCGGAGGATATCTGGAATTTACAGAATACAAAAAATTTAAATTGAGAGCAAATTTATTATAATTTAAATCAAGAAAAAGAAAACTAAAATGTTCTTCACGGTGTCTTATAATTTTGTCTTATATTTTTTTACCTACTTATAGAGACTTACATAAAACATAAATTATGGAGTCATTGCCACCGACCAGTAAACATTGCGTCGAACACTTTTAATAGTAATTTCATAAAATATCAATTATCTTCTTGTGAAATCTTATTGTGAAAGTAAGCAGAATCTGATTGCACCAATAACCGTGAGACCTCAATAACTAGAAGCTGATCCATAATTGGAACTAATATTTTGGATTGGACAACTTCTTGGCTTATGTAATTTGAAACGACACCAAGAATTGTGCGTCGATTGTAGAAGATTATGAGATGAATTGATATGTAATGTATATGTATGTATTTTGTGGGCTTGTTGATAAAAAAAACGCTCACAGCCCCACACTAGGATTCCCTGTGTCGTTGGTGCCATGAACACATAAAGACAAATACACAAACACCCAGACCGAGAACAGAAATCTAAATTCATCATTTAAATTTCTGTCCCGCCGGGGATCGAACTCGGGACCTGTCGAATGGTGGACTGGCGAGGTAACCACTACATCACCGGGTCGTCTAGCACTAACTAAGTCATGATTTCTTGGTACGAACACGGAAAAAGGAGGTCGATAAAGTACGAACGAACAACGAAAATAACTAGATTAACATACTAGACATTGGAACACTAGGAATACAGGACTACTAACTTTTCGCCTTCTTTGAGACCCCAAACGCATACGCCACTTTCGACCAACCAAGAGGCGTGTAAAACCAGGGCGTATCGCAGAAAGCCTATCACGAATACTGCATTCAGTACCGTGTCGTTCCAATACTCCAGCGGTGCATTGATCGGTAATAAGATGAACAGGATCCCGTAAAGGAGCCAGTAGAATCTGTAAATGTATGTTGTTAGTGTTATTTTATGTCGTTATGTTGTTGTATAAAATAGGTAATACATTTTTTGATACTATTGTTTTTTTAATTATCCTTAAGCGCTTTTAATATGTGTTTAATATTGATGAACAGCTAACAAAGTAGGAAGTTACATTTAATAGTACATAAAAAACTTCTGAGCCAATTAAGTATGAATTGCACAGTAATTAATACTGATAATGTAATTATTGTGCAATAATGTAATAAAGAAATTGAACGACGTGGTGGATTAGTATGCTCAATGATTATGAGTATCTGTGCCCAGCAGTGGGGTATAAAAAGAACTGCACAACACTTAGCACTCTTTATATATAGGTACACCCTTGGACGTTTTGTACGGATAGGGAGCCGCAATGACAACACCGACATAAGTATCGCTTACGCGACTCTCGCTTGGCTGAGGGCAATGCTCTACATGCGAACTCATCCGCAACGAACGATCGATGTGACATCCGAAGTCTTGCCTTCAACCCTTTTTTTTATGTCCCACTGCTGGGCACGGGTCTCTCCCCCACAACCGGGGAAGGCCTGAAGCATACTCCAACACGCTTGGTGGAGATACGGGTTAGTGGACAACCCGTGTCGGATGTTGTCAAACCGCCTAAAGGGCCTCAGATTAGGTTTAACGACTGTTATCTAACGATAACAACCGGGACCGACGGCTTAACATGCCCTCCGAAGCACGGAAGCGCGCATGAAATTTGCCACTAGCGGTCACCCATACGTGTACCGGCCGCACCCGACGTTGCTTAACAATGCGATCGCTTGCGATCCACACTACCAGCGGGGCTATGCGCGCTTCACACATCCGAAGTACTTGACAGCAAGCTGCCATTACATCTCCTGACCTCGGAGAAGGAATTCCCTAAAGCCTGAACAGTATCGCGACCGTCTTGTTAAACTGCTTATTCCTGCCTAAAAGAATATGAGATTATTTCCTGTCCCATATTCCCTCTCTTTTCCTTAAAAGAAAATGCGTAAAATTATTACGTACCTCTTTTGAAACATAACTACAGAATCGTTTTCCAAGTCCGACATGTCAATAGAGTTCTTTAAGGCTTCTTGATAGGGGCTCAAATTGCGCATACGGGAGATGACGTGCGCGTACATAAAGCCTTTTGTAGAGTCGTAAGGGTCTGCATCAGTACTGAAGTGAGCGTGGTGGAGCCGATGTGTTTGCACCCAGTCGTAAATGGAACCCTAGGAACGTGATAGTTTTGGTACTTAAAATCGTGTTTCGAGAAATAATACACATGAATAAAATAAAAAATAATAATGTTTATTACCTGACCCACTAATGTTTGACATAACATCAGGAATATGCGAAGCTCCGTGCTGGCAGTGTATGTGCGGTGTGCCCAAAGACGATGCGCGCCCGTCGTTACCCCCAAAGTTGCCAGTAACGTGAGAACCAACACTGAATAAAATGTTTCAAATAAATACCTAATTTCAATTAGTAATGTTGTTGCATACAAGATCATAGCTATACCTATGATTATTTTTATAAAACTGCTAATGAAGTTATTTATAGAGTTTCCCACTTTTTGCATGTATGTATTTGTATAAATTACTACCAAAGATTCCGGGACATTTTGGTCACATTGCCCGCCGTCAACCAGATGACCTTGACAAGTTGATAGTGGTAGGAAAGGTCGAAGGAAAACGACCCCGTGGTCATCACCTAACCGCTGGTGTGACCAAGTGACCGCACTTACTGGTCTTTACATAACATCCGCCTTAAGAAAAAGACGAACATAGAGAGAAGTGGAGAAAAGTCATAAGAGCTGTGCAGGACTTTCATTAAGGACACGACCTTCAGTAATGAAGTTACCGACAGAAGAAAAACATACATGTAAAATTCTGTTAATGATTTTTATTTTCAGTTACTTAGTAAATAGATACTCGTAATTGATAATATTGGATAGAGACCAAATTATCAAATTGGTCGCAGTGGTTTTTGAGTTACGAGTAAGACACATCCCCGTTCATTCAAACAATAAAAAAATACAGTGGTTTAACGATGAAATGATGCAAAACCTAAACCACACAACAATATAAATATCGAATCAGTTAATTTTCCCGTATAAGTTCCATGGATCTGTCTATCGATATTAGCCATAAACACATACCTACCTAATTGGTTTTAATTAAAAAAAAAGCATAACTTACGTAAAAGTATTGTCAATATCTTTGCTTCGACAAACAATAGCCATATTCCATATACTGACAGGAGGTGGATATGGATAAAGAAAAGAACGGTGGGCCAGTTTGCTTCGCGTCCTTTGCTCAATTTCGATATGTCATTACTGGCCTCCGCCAGGGTCTCTGTTATATGGGCCATCACTGAAAATAAAACAACTAACTTTTTTATGTTAAACAGGCCACCTGATAAACGGTGGTTGCAACCCATAAACTCCCACGTTCAACCTCAAATAGGACAGAAGTTCTAGTTGAGGTCGTATGTTGATCCGTTGCTACACGTGAGAACTAAGAGGGTTATCTCAAATAAAGTGTCTCCGGCATCCGTACCTGCACAACCAAAACGCAAGCAATTGACACAAGACTTGCTTAATAATTTTATCTATGAAAATTAAAACACCAAAACAAAATACTAATGCGCCATTGTTACAAGATCAGTTGTCTAGAAACATTGTCGAGAAAAATTAATACAGAAAAATAAAGTCAAGTATAAGTAAACATATAAAAACAAAGGTTATAAAAAATTGCATTTGAATGAATTAGTTAACGCAAAATGCTTATTCACAAACAAAAAACTAACTAACATAAATAAATTATTTTGTCCTTCTTCTCAATTCAAAGTTACTTTGGTAGATGCATAAATAAAAGACAATTCATAGGTAAAAATCTAACTAATGTACATTATTCAAATACAAGTTATCGCACATTATCGAAATACTGTACAATAAAAATGATAAATTAAAATAAAATAAATTCTAAAATAACAATAGGGCATAACTTAAGATTAATTTGATGTGCTTATATTATAATATCACACAAGGAAAAATTGCAATTAATTTAAGTAACCTTGTAGTTTTTTTTAAGCTACGAGTACCTTTATAAATGTACGTTGGAAGATGGACATTGTCTCGTTGGAAGTTGAGTAAAAGTATGTTTTTATAACAAGTTGTCTTTCTACGAGTAATTAGGTCAAACAAGATGTTAAAAGTTGAGATGGGAATGTTAAAAAGTTAAAGTAAACGTTGACATGGTTTGAATCAAAACTAGTTAGTTAATTACACCTCACTACATATATCCATTATCTTTTTAAAATCTGCACATTTAATTGATATGACAAGGAGTCTGCAGCAAAGCAGTGATAGAGTGTCCTTTAGTCCGCTTAATAGTGTAGTGGGTTTAAGACCCTAAATATTCCTTCACCGCAAAGCAAATTAATATAAAATATATACAGCCGGACATAGATCTCCTCCTTTGAAGGTAAAGACGTTATTTGAAAAATTAGAGGTGCGTACGGGGTCGAACCCGGACTTATCAAAACGGTGGGCCAGAAATCAGCAACCGGGCTATCCATGCTCTTCTGTTTTTTCAAATATTTAAGTTAATTATAGAACATACAAAAGGCATTTTAAAAATATAGTAATTATTTAATTATATTTACCAATAAGTATTAGGTGCGTAGGTATATGACTTATGTATAATAAATTATATAGATATATTTATCTATACTTATAATAAATCTGTAGGAGGTCAATTCTGTACATGAAATATATTTCCAAAATAACTATCAGAGGGTGATTAGGGATCGATACTGGAGCCAAAAATGCAATCAGTAAAATTTTTGTCTGTCTATCTGTATAAAAACAAAAACTACTCGA
>DWQK01003563.1:0-11405 GCA_018231225.1 Noctuana stator | reverse complement strand
ATAGCTGTTTATGGAAAATATATATTTTAGAGGGTTTAGGAAGTGATAGGCAATTCTTTTTCATAATTGTATATTATTACAAAAATAAAAACAGATGAACCATTTTGGATTAATGTTAAAAAAATTTAGTGTCAAACAAAACCAAATTGCACATTAACGTTCATATTAACCCTGCACAAGTTGCATCGTCTAAACTCATTTATCAGATACCTATAGAATGATGGTAGCCCTACTGCCGGTTTTCATGCGAAGACGCCATTGCATATGCACCCCGCGCGCCGCACATCCCGACGCCAGCAGATGCTCCATTAATATTTTATCACGCATAATATTACATGGGTTGCTATACCGTCTACTTTTCATCCACATCTGTCTCCTGAAGCATGGAAATTTGTCATTTCTGAAAACATTTAGGGAAATATATGTGACTGCCGCCGAACAATATTGTTCTAGACGGTCGTCTGTAACAGGAAATCTAGATTCATGAGAATAAAATTACTGTACCAGATGCTCAGTCAAAAAATAGATTCTTCAATAGAACTAGAATAGAATACTATGGCATAATCTTTGTCTAGTAAGTTGGCATAATTAATATCAAACTAATACATCTACCTCGACGTCTTGTAATGTAATTCTTTCTATTCTTGTTGAATAAAATTAAACAATTACACTGCGCAAAGTTAATACAGAAACCTGATACCTGCATGCGCTGCGCGCCTTGATTATGACAACTGGCATAAAGGCTTCCATAAATATTCTGACTCTCACGTAAAAGACTTATCCATGATGGATTTCTGTATGTAAAAAACGTATTAAAAGCATGCTATGAATGTATAAAAAATAAAATAATACCTACCCCCAAACATTTTAGTCAGTCCATTCTGATTTATGCAAAATTCGTCGTTGAACTTTCATGCATCGGTCGATCTGTATAATGTTACACTTCGCGTCGTCAGTATAAATCACGATAGCAGTTTGGGTTATCGAATGATAATATCTTCAATAACAAATGCTTTGTTTTTGCAACTAGCAACGGAGATTGATGTACAACAATTACGGGATGCTCCTCCGCTATATATTCAAAATCGGTTGCATACACAACTAGCTTTTTCTGAAGTCTATAATGCTAATTCGCAAATGGTTATAAATGGTACTACTTCACTGCAGTCATTTATTCACAGCTAGAGATTTAGGGCTTGGTGACAAAATATATAACACTGCTTATTGTTGCAATGTTTCTGTAATTAGGTATTATGAAGATTAAGAAGTTCTGAAATTAAAATGATATAATTTTTGTCATTACAATCAAATAAAATATTGGTAACAACCACTCACAGTTTCAATCTCACAGTTACATTTTCTTTACCTAATATATATATATGTACATTATAATTAACACCACCAAATTACAATAAGTATACCTACATATTTGAAGATCGTGCTAAGTTCAAGTGGCTCTCTTTTCGTCTTCCCCGTAAGTAATGCTTATAATCTATCTATATATACAAGAGAAACGAACTGACTGATCGATCAACTGCTAGACCTAGAAGCATTACAATTGGCAGAAAGGATCCGCAAGTCAAAGATGCACGTAAGTGCTTTACTAAGAAATATTTTTTTATATTCCACCTCAAGGGGGTTAAATGGGGTACAAGTTTGTATGAAAGTTGTGAAAAACAAATGCAAGCTAATAGGTACCTAACTAAATACTGCACAATCTCTTGTCATTAACAAAAATGAAAAACCACCAGTATATTATGATACAATAAAAGTTTTCGCTACAATCTTTCGTTGGCACACAATTCCCACCTTTAGGCAAGTAAAGTCAAATAAAGAATATTGGAGTTTTTTTGTCTCCAACCGACGACTTACTTATTTATTTTGCATGCAGTTAATATGATTCATTCCATCATGAAGTTAATACACATGTGCAACTACAAGAAGCTCAAAAAGCCACCGAAAAAGTACTTAAGTAGGTAAGTAAGTACACAAACTACTTAAGGAACTTAGGGATGGATACTTAAGTATTACTATGTATATTTTTTGTTCAAAGCAATGAATAACATTAGTAAGTTCTCTATGCCAAATGTCACTACGCCATGTGAAAAATTAAGGAGATAATTTTATATTAATGTCTTTGTATTGTGTGAGAATGGTACCTATGCCTACATATAAACGTAACGTTGGCATTGTGAGGTAGTACAATCATTCGTACCTACCATAAATGTGAACATATCACGCGCTTTCATCTGTTCGACACGGCGCCGGTACAGGACTGACGCGCCGAAGTTAAAATCGATTACGCCTCCGCTTTAAAGCTATGAATATTTTAACTGATCCGCATGATCGACTCATTGTTAAGATTCGGTGTCATAAGACGAACGTTCGTATATTTGATCCGGAAAGAAAGTGACCTATTGTATGAATGGGCATGTGTTCAATTAAGTACAACCTCTCAGGTCTGCTACGAATTCTTGTACGTAAATGGGTGTAGTACCTGCATGCCTTAGATATCCATATTTTACCTCAGACTGTATGGCAGTCCTGCTTGATTAGTTACATAGCAATACTCGCATTTTTCGACTTGGTAGAAATCGGATTTAGGTAGGTACTTGGAATCGGACCTCCATAACCCACATCCTCGTTAGGGATGGGTATGACAATGCCATTTCCACCGTGGGCAGAGTATGGGCCTGTGATCATCAGTAATCTGTAAATACCTAAATTATTTCACTTCGTAGGTACCCCCTTTTCCAAATTAGTTAGCCTAAATACATACAAAAAAAAAAGATCCTAGACAGATATAAAAACGTAAACAGCTTGTAAATTGCTATTACCTATAAGTAATTAAATAAAGAATCCGCTAAGGAAAGATTTTTCAAAATTCAACCCTACAGCCTAAATGGATCTACCATTTAGGCGTTGACAATTTTTATGTATGTATTCAATGTATTGTATTGATGCCTGTTTGTAACTACATAATATTACTATTAACCAAATGAAAAAACACCACTCTACAGCCCTTGCCGATGTGTTGACGACTGCTTTGGTGCTTCTCTTGTTTATAGGAAAGCACTCGTGACCACTTAGGTACCCTTAGATGATTGACGACCCGTATGTTTTTTTAATTTACTTTCCACTAACACCTAGCTTATAAATAAATAATAACGTTTAGGATATATTATTGCTCCTATCTGATAACCTACATAATATGTCCAGCGGTGTGACAGAAATAGTGGACGAAAATAATTGGTGACTATGTAATTAAATTTAACTTTATATAGGTACAATTTTTTGACTTAGGACAGGGCAGGGAGTTGAAAAACCCTTTGTTAAGTCACTATTAGAGCCAATAGCCGACTTAGATTGAATGGAACAAAAAACTTGTACGCGGAAATATGTGAGGTCGTAGACCGTGGATTCCCGTGTCAAGTGTCACGGGCAGGAATAACCGAGACGCGTCGAGGGCAAGAGGCACGACCAGCCATTGTCCGCTGTCGCACGACGAGACGAATCACAACGCAGGCTTCATGACCCACGTCAATGCAGTCACGAAATTTATTTACTAAACTCTTTCACTGAAAATACACCAGTAATCCGAAACTGTCAAAACCCACCTTGCTTATTTTTTCCCACGAACAAAACCAACTTCTTTCAATTTTTTACAGGACAACTGAATTTGTTTTGTTATTTTTTGGTCAACAAAACCATCCCAAACGACCGTAAAATTTTAATATGAGTATGTCCTAAAGGTCCTAATCATATATGTAAGTAGTCTGTAGTTCTAACTCTAATCAACAAACAATGCTGTTGGCATGCTGTTGTTGTTGGTCGCAAATACCTATTGCAATTGTATACCTACTAAACTTTTTAATGTTTCACTATAAATTTTAAAGAAATACTTATTCCTGTTATATTTTATAGGGTAGGTTCACTTGGTCGCTTTGCCCTTTTCGGTCAATATGTTGTAAAAATAAACCGCTCTCACGTTATAATTTACGTTATAATTTCAAAGCAAATACAATGAAATGAAATCCATTAGTTATGTAACCATATACGTCTAGTCAATATATTAAACGTTTGATAAAAACAGGTTGAACATATTATTATGGGCAAATTTTGTACTGTAGTCACAGACCTGTCCCAACGCCGGTGCAGTGCAGGTTGGTTATCCGCCAAAACTGCTGGCAGAACCAATATTATGCAGGCCGCGCGCCCGATCGGCGCTGGTGTCTTTCGGTGGTTTGTTTAATTTGCGCCTAATCTGGATAGCAATTATTGGGAACTGTGTTCCATAGCGTTACTAAGAAGTGATGTCATAAATTATGAGTGAGTGAGTAATTAGATCTGAACTTTCCAAACCATTTTAAAGTTGAGGTTGGGTATGTTGCAGTGACCATTTAACAAGTAGCCTGCATGCTCGTTTGTTAATTTAGGTACAATAAAAAGGAATTAAAAATAAAAACAATAAATGAAAATTACAATGATATTTAAACCCAAACGTTAAATGTAAAGAATTAAACATACAATAACAAATTTAAAAACATTACAATACATGTACACAATGTATATTACCAACGTGCGACTACTAACAAATAAACAAGTATTTATTAGATATATTTCAGTTTTTAATAGGTACGTAAACTCTGTTAGTTAGAATATTAAAATTCATTAAAAGTGCCTATATCTAAATAATACTAAATTAACCATTTCCTCTAACTAAACACCACTGCATAACAGCAATGTAACAATAATGGAAAGCTTTTTATATCTAAATTGATATTATTTCTTAAAGTTCCTTTTAAATTTATAAAACCTGAACCAATTGAAATAATTCATTCAGACTTGCTTTTAACTGTGTATAGAATTTGGTTTGTTTGATGAATCAAATAAAGGGCGCTTACAAACACTGCATTGGCTCTGAAAAATAATACAAAACATTAATAATAATGCCGATAGTTGTAAGTTGTCCAGTTGTTAGAACTTGAAGGTCCTAATGGGACTTTAAAAAGGTACAGATCTTCAGTTATGCAATAAATAAGTAAAAGGTTATTTATACTTACTGTCCCTCTTTAAAATATTCTTTGAGGGTATTAGAAAATCTCTTAGAATATTTAACAAATTCCCTTTTCCTCTGTTCTAAAGCTTGTTTT
This sequence comes from Noctuana stator, assembly GCA_018231225.1. Lineage (NCBI taxonomy): Eukaryota > Metazoa > Arthropoda > Insecta > Lepidoptera > Hesperiidae > Noctuana > Noctuana stator. The sequence goes on along the minus strand of DWQK01003563.1, from coordinate 6,252 downwards.
CCAGCACCGGGAGTGTAAGTCGATACTTCATTTACTGCATCTAGCAGTTTCTTGATAGCTGAAGCAATTTCTCTGAAAACATTATATGCACGTCACTACAACTCTATACATGTATGAATGTACAATTGTAGTGTAAATATTTGCCAATGGATGTTGTGTACAACATATACATAGTATAATAAATAATGGCAATTGTCACATAAGGTTTTTTGAGGTACATCAAATTAAAATTGTTCATGAACAAACCTACAATGTTGATCATGCTTTAGGCTTCATTCAGACGACACACACCCACCAAGCACAAGCCAGGCTTATACGCACCCACGTACAACTCGCTTTGATTTTTTTTTAACCTGTGTCTTCTACCACATTAATAGAACACAAAATTGCATTTCAATCATTTGAACACGCCTTTATGGTTATAAATTATAGCTCAAATGTTTCTTTCTGCCACTAAAGAATCATTTAATTCTGAATTGTTACTGTGAATTATTTCTGACAACATTGTTACTCTCAATGTTAAGTCAGCTATCAATTTATTAAGCTGCTCAAATGTTAGTTTCTTAGTCAAATTTAAACTTACTTAATTGTCTCCAAAAAAGTTTTTCTATCAGTGATTTCATCAGGTATTCTGCTGAGAATCTTCTTCAAGGCTGTAGATTTTTTATTCAGTTCTTGGAAGGCCTCCTCTGACCTGTTTAATCTTAAGTCAGCACCTGAAAACCATCATATTTAATTACCAATATAAAAATTTAAATTTTTTAGCAGTAAATTTAAATAGCAGTAATAATTTACATTCGGCCTCCGTAAGTGTTCCTTGAAGGCGAAGCAGGCTCTCATTCATATTGACTGGTATATCAGCCCGGCGCATTATGCCTGCTACCAAGTCATAGTTGAGCCCAGGGATAGCCGCTTCTGCCTTAGTAAGAGCAGCACGTAGAGTTTGAGATGCACCCAAATCATATTTTTCTAGCTGCAATATCAAGGCAATAAATTTTATGAACATACATCTCATCAAAAATTATACAGTATAAATATCTTGCAGTCGAACCGTAATACATTATCTTTGTAATGAAATAAGTACAATCATCACCATCAGAATGTTATTAACGTAATTAATCGCTCTTTATTTAGTTGTTTGGTATTTGTTGTCAATTTTCCGACTAACCAAGAGTTTTGTACAACGATATCAAACATATGGGATCTATTCGTAAACATGAATTAAGAAATTAGATACAATCACTTACCTGGGTTAACACAGGACGTATAAGAACTGGCAAAACTAAGGAAGTGACAGGCAGCTCATCACCCATTGTCATTCTGAACGAGTTTAATGAAATGTAACTGTATAGAAAATGAATACTTCCTGGTGTTTCCTTATAATTACCTAGCGATAATAATCTTTTGAACACTACAAAATTTACCTTAAACAATAAAAATTTATCTTTCCTCAGTTTCCTTACCAACAGATGTCAAGTCAATTGTCAGTTCAATGACAAATGACAATAAAGTTGACAGTACAATTACCTACAATAATTGACATGACAATTATATCACATGACAAGAATGACATGCAACATCTAAGTAGTCTGTGATGATATAAAATCATAGAACAATATTATAGAGACTTATATTATAAACTGTAATATATTATAGTACATAATTTTCAGTTTTCACAAACAAAACACCCCACAAATTGTCGATTCGGGATTGACGCATCGGATTCGTTTTTATTTTTTCAAACATCTGAGTCAAGATAACTTGACAGCCCTCTTGTTAAGGGGCAAATCAAAACATCTTTATATACAACAGAGACAAAATATATCTGTTTTTATCTTTCTCATACATATAAATTTTATATCATACGTTCTCGCTTTAAATAATTATTCTTTTTTTTAAGAACATGCCTACTATGTTAGTCTATGGACCTAACAAATACAAACTTAGCATAGAAAAAGCGCGGGAAACTCCGAAAAGGGCGGTCGTGTTTTTTCGGCTCAAAATTTTTATTTTTGTAAAACAGTAAATTTCAATCAGCTAAGTTGTAGTATAGTTTCATTATTTATTAATTTGTAAATAATATTCATTTCTATATAATTTCTGGATTTGGTAAGTAGTTAGTTTAGTTTTTATATAATGAATGAACCTCCTGATCCTGGTGGGCCTGTTCCCCAGGCTACAAATTTTGTTACAATAGATTTTTGTGATGACGAATCAGCAGCAGACACTGATGGTTCCTTTTCCGTATATAAGGGTAAAAGGAAAAATCAGAAGAAAATATGTAAAAACTGCAATAAAAAACGAAGAAAAAATCTTGGTAACCAACCTCACATTGGATGCCAATGTAGTGAGGAAGAAAATGTAACTGAAATCACTAGTGATTTTAGTATTCCTCAAACATCTGGCACAGTTGGATCTTCAGTAATGCATGTTGAAGTTCAAGATTCTACTTTGAATACCAATGTTAATGACACAAACCCACCAGAACAAGTCTTTAGGAAATTGTATAACGAAACTGACATGGCACCTTTTGTTATCCATGTACAAAAAATAACAACTTTACTGAATGATGCTACCACACTTCACCCAATTACTTTTGGAAAATTTTTGAAAACAAATACTTACAGAAATATTATAGAGGGTAGTATAAAACGAATTGGTAGGAATCGCATGACAGTAGCTTTCTCTAATTACATAGATGCTAATGCATTTGTCACAAGTGACCGTCTAGGTCCTAATAACTTAAAGGCATTTATTCCATCATACAGTGTAGCTAAAATTGGTATTGTCCGGGGCATTCCTGCAGAGTGGTCACCAGAAGAAATTTTAGAAAATGTTCAAACACCATCAGGTTGCGGCAAAATATTGAAAGTTAGACGTCTTAATTATAAAGTAATTATTGAAGGTTCCCCTACTTGGAAACCGACACAGTCAGTTGTATTCACTTTTGATGGACAGGTATTACCAAAACATATATTTATGTGTTACAATGCCTTACCAGTAGAGTTATATATATATCCCACAATCCAGTGTTATAATTGTTGTCGTTATGGGCATACCAAACTACAATGTAGGTCGAAACCTCGCTGTTATAAGTGTGGTTCGGAGCATTCTGCTGAATCTTGCACTATGGGGGAGGATAATCCAGTATGCTGCATATGTTCAGGTCCACATTTTGCAACTAATAAGGCTTGTCCGGAATTTAGCAGGCAGAAACAAATAAAACAAACAATGTCACATCAATGTATATCATATTCAGAAGCATCAAAATTACATCCACTAATGAAATCTTATGCTAGCGCAGTTAATACAAATAATTCGTCAAATCAGGTCACCTCTAGTTTTTTACATCCTTCTATCAATCCTAGTAATCAAAATACATCATATAAAAAAACAGTTTTTACTCCTGCTCGAACACACACTCATTCTGTTAAAAGCTACGATCGCCAAGCCCATATGGATATAATTAAAGATCACAATAGTTTTACGTCGTTAACAAATGGTACTGTTCTTAACTCTAAAGACGATGGTGAGGCTTCACAAGGGCCTTCCCTTAATGAAATTATTAGTGCCCTTATTACTACTTTGCTGCAATTTAACATAAATTTACCGCCCAACGTTGCACAACTTGTTAATGTTTTATCTAATAGAAAAAATTTCCATGATGGACTGCAAAGTCCTACAGTGGAATTGTAGGAGTTTATCTCAGAAAAAAAGTGAAATTATTTATTTAATTAATACATATAATCCTTTTTTAATAGCTCTATCTGAGACTTGGTTAAATCCTGATATTCAATTCAAAATATCAGGTTATAATTGTGTCAGACAAGATCGATCTGACGGTTATGGCGGTGTTGCCATTTTATTTAAAAACAATCTCATTTATTCTGTTTTTCCTCTTCCTTCTCATAGTGAAGAATTTTCGATAATTGCTGTAATAATTAACAATACTTGTTTTGTTTCACTCTATATTCCAAGGCCTAGTACAGCAATAATTAATGAAATAAAAATTTTATTTGATCATTTACCACGTCCACTTATAGTCATGGGCGATTTCAATACCCAACATCAATCGTGGGGTAGCTCTATCTCTTCATCGTATGGAGAACATTTGTTGGAAATCCTTGATTCTACAAATTTATGTATTTTAAACACAGGTCTTCCAACCCGTCGTACTGGACCTGGGGAAAACTGTAGTGCTGTTGACTTATCTATCTGTTCTCCTACTTTAGCTTCAATACTATCTTGGTCTATTTTATCATCTACGCACGGAAGTGATCATTTTCCTATTGTAATTTCATTCCCTAATAATAATTTTAAATCATACCAATACAAAAAAACTCCTCGGTTGCGTTATAATATCTCTTACATATCTAAATCAGATTGGGAGATCTTCAGTACTGCTGTTGAAAAAAATATGCATATCTCAGATTATTACTCAGTTAGTCAAAAGGCGGAAGTGATGGCTAAAACTATAATCGAAACAGCGGATAATATTTTCCCAATTAGAAAAGCAAAAAGTTCATTTATCCCATCGCCTCCATGGTGGGATAAAGAATGTTCTAAGGCGATTGCAGAAAGAAAGATAGCTGAGGTAAATTATAATACCAACATAAATGATAAAAATTTCTTTATTTTGATTAACGCTATTAAATCAACTAAAACTTTATTTAAACTAAAAAAGAAAAACAGTTGGAGAGATTTTTGCTCATCCTTGTCGCCAAATACTCCCTCATCTTTGGTCTGGAATAATATTAGACGATTTCGATCGTCCTATAAAATGTCATCATCTTCATGCTTGCCTGTAAGTTTAGCAAATGATTTTTTGGATCAATTAGCTCCTCCAACAGTTCCTGAAGAAAACCAAATATCATATAGTATTTTTCAATGCACTGGTATTGATTCTACTGGATTGAATGCTGAATTTACTTTAACAGAATTGAAACACATTCTCAAGAATGTTAAAGACTCTAGCCCAGGCCCTGACAGCATAACTTATTCATTAATTTCTCACTTGTCGGATACCACTTTAATTCAATATCTTGGTATCATTAATCAAGTCTTAGCTTCAGGCAATATTCCTATGTCGTGGAAGGCGCAAGAAATTATTCCGATATTAAAACCATCAAAAAATCCATCAGACATAGCATCTTACCGACCTATTGCACTTTCATCAGTTTTAATAAAAATAGTAGAGCACTTAATTAAAAATAGACTGGAATGGTTCATTGAAAATAATAAATTACTTAGCAATTCTCAATTCGGTTTTAGAAAAGGTAAAAGCACTACTGACAGTTTAAGTATTTTCACTACAGATATTCGTTTAGCTTTTTCACAGAATGAGTCCGTTTTAGCAGCTTTTCTTGATATATCTCGTGCATACGACAATGTTCTTCCCTCTGTTCTCCATCAAAAGCTTATTATTCTTGGAGTTCCTAATAGGTTTATAAACTTTATTTTTCTAATGTTATCGGAAAGACAGGTAGTTTTAACGGTTGATGATTCTACTTTGCTCAAAAGAACTATATGGAAAGGTCTACCGCAAGGATCTGTGTTGAGCCCATTATTGTACAACGTTTACACGTATGATTTAGAATCCTCACTAAAGGAAACAGTCAATGTATTACAATACGCCGATGATTTGCTTTTATATTCTTCCAACAAAGATATAAGTCTAGCCTGTTGTCTTTTGTCTGAGTCTCTCAAACTTCTAGAAATATGGCTAGAAAAAAATGGGCTACATTTATCCGCTTCAAAGAGTTCAGTTGTTCCATTCTCTCGAAAGCGAAATTTACCTTCAATTAAAATAAAATTTAAAGAAACATTGATCCCTGTAAAATCTCAAGTTAAATTTTTGGGAATAATTTTAGACTCTAAGCTCACTAGCTATCACCATTGCGTTTCTATATCAAACAAATGTGAAAATCTTATCAATATGTTGAGATGTTTAGCTGGTGTGTGGTGGGGTTCACATCCATCATCGCTGAGCCTTATATATAATTCTATGATTCGTAGCTGTTTAGATTATGGAACTTTTCTTTTAGAGCCGGGATATTCATCCGCATTTAAACGACTAGATGGTATTCAATCAAAAGCACTAAGAATAATTTGTGGAGCTATGAAATCTAGTCCCCGTAATGCCGTTCAAGTAGAATGTTGTGATCCTCCCTTGTTTATAAGACGCCAAATGCTTAGTGATAAATATTTTTTCCGAACTCTTCAGTGTTCAAATCATCCATTATTTGCTAAACT
>DWQK01003562.1:0-11407 GCA_018231225.1 Noctuana stator | reverse complement strand
CTCGTAATAACGGCCCCCAATACTCTAGATTGGTTTCGGTTTTCGATGACACGTTGGTGATTAACTTTTTTTGAACTGACGTCAGCTTTCAAGCAGCTGTGGTTAATGGTTTTGGACGCTTTAAAATTTGTAGACATGAATACTTTGTATCTTATAAGTTAGTCTAGTTACGTAGTTAAGTTAGTGCGTGTCTCTAACTCTTTCTAAATTTAAGCATTCCTATATAGGGAACACCGTCGCAGGAGAGGTTTTACTGAGTAAAAAAATCGTAGAAATCTCAAAAATTTACTAATAGATCTGTCTTCCTAAGTTGATTATGTTTAGACAATGAATATTTCATTCGTTTGTCACTTAGTTTGAACGCTATTAAGTAAACCAGTTCAATCGTAAAGTAGCGTCAATTCTCTTGATAGGTACTTTCAAAAGAAATACTTGGGTACAAGTTAGTATCTTGCAAAATTTAATTAGAATTTATTTTATATGTCATCAACTTCGTCACTGATGTTACATTAAAATGAATTTCAAATTTAAATTCACCCTGTAAAACGCAGTTCCCTGGTCTCAGTTCATTAAGAGGTAAGTCTTTCAGTTCAGAACCATTCGCGCCCTTTTGATTAATAAGCCCCAAATTGAATCAGCTTCCTTTGACAGCATCAATTTTCCCCACAGTTACCCAGAGTCCCGGGACATTTACGGTTACCCTCAAAATCCACTTACACCAAGTCTATTTGAAATTTTGATCGACCCCAAACTTGACACCTCACATCAATTTACGATGTAAATTGTCAAAGCAAAATTAGCATCGGTTTACATGCAGTATGGAATCTTTAATAGCGTCAAATTAAGTGGTACCTATCCTATATAGATGCTACATTTCTTTACCTTTATATACTTGTTGCTGTTATTTTTTTACTTCTATAGGTACATTTGTTGAGATATTGTCGTTTATCAATAAAACCGTCAATTGTATTGTATTTTACTTATGTTTTTTCTGCTTCGTGGAAGTTGTTTGATTAATGTACAATAGATATCTAATTATCTACATAATTTCTAATCATATCAACGTAATCCTAACATACCCGTTTAACGTCAGTAGCATTTTGCTTGGCGATTGTTTCATACGTCAATACGACACGATAAGCGACGTTGATTGGCGAAAAATATTTAGACTTTCCTCAATAGGGTATTTGACATTACTCACAATTAATTTGACGTGACAATATGTATTGTATGATGGAGTCGCATTTTGAGAGCTCAATAAAAATATCTCATTTGACTATCTCGTCGAATACCCCATTTCCAACAGTTCCCATGTAATCCCAAGTTAACCCTTCCCGCATCACTAGCGTTTTGCATGGCGATTGTCTCATACGTCAAATTGTCACAATGTGCGACGTTGATCGATGGATGCACCTGATCGCGCCCTCTGCGGGTTTTGAGAAAAACTTGATTTATATGGGAATTGGCCCAGGATTGATCGTTGGATGCAGTTGCAGACCCGTTTGTTGAGAGATGTTTAAAGAGGTTGTGTGTTAGGAGGAAGGGATAATAAAATATGTGGCAGCACACATAGGGATACCTAGCGATTTGAACGCGCTAATCTCTGGAACTACAAGTCAGATTTGAAAAATTCTTTTTGTATATGATACACAACACATCTACACTCATAAGGAAAATTATAGGGTATCAAGCATTACGTTAAAATTCTTATGCGTGGATTTACGCGTGTAAATCCGCAGGCCTAGTACTATAATATATTTGTACCTGTAATGATGCTCAAGACTAATTGTACTAATTTTGGTCAGGCAAACTAGGGAATAATATATTGACGAGCCGCTTGATGTAGCAGTTACCTTGACAGTTCCACCATTCAAAGGGCTCTGCGTTCGGTCCACGGCGAGGCAGAAATTTGAATGATGAATTTAGATTTCTGTTCGCGGTCTGGGTGTAATTGTTAATTGTGTAATTGTCTTTGTGTGTGTCCATGGCACCAGCGATACCAGGAAATTCTAACGTGGGGCTACGGCAATGAAGCGTTATAGGCTTCTTTCTATTTTATCTAATCACAGTGCTTTGCTCCGTATGAGACTTTTTTACTTTACCGTTATGAATTAGCGTCCTAATTCTTTTAGCATTTGCGCAAAATCAAACATTTTTATTACAATGAGACCCTCGAGATGTCACGCTACTCAGAAAAATACCTACTTGACTATAAAGATAATTATGTGAAACAACCTTACCACGGTCACCCAAAGATCTAAATAAAAATCAAAATACATTTCTATCGCAACCTAAACCGATGACACAGCACTACTTTTGTCACATTTTTACATGTCATAATCCAAAGACATAGTTATCAGTTACCATCACACTGTCATTGTAGATTGAACCTTGTCCATTGAAGATAAGGTGTGTTTTAGTTAAGTTGTAAGTAGATTCGTATGATTGGACATTCAGAATTAAGACCACCCAAAAGAACCGTATTTGAATGAGCTCATTACTTTGACATAAAGCTGTTATCATAGAGCGTTTTGCATTTAGTGACAGGTGACACCTATAATGTTGATCTTTCCTTATTTTTTACATCAAAACTTCTTTAGAACTCAACAATATTTTGTTAAGTAATCCGAATCTTTGTAGGTGGTAGAACTTGTATGGTTCAATTCCTAAATAATTTAATGGAAGTATAATCCACTCGTAATTAAAGAATTAATGATAGCTAGCTAGCCTTCACAGTACTGCCTTGTGTAACGGACACTCCATCAAACAAAAGCGTCCGATCTAATTAAATGAGAAAAAGAAACAGAGACGCCGGGTCGTTGAACTGTCTGTAATTTGCAAATCAAAATACAGCGAGCGAGACATCGCCTTTCATAGAAACGTTTCAAGTGATTGCTTTTAGAGATAACATTAATATTATCATTAACAGTAAGTGGGTAGGCGACACAGGAACGACCAGTCATCGCGCGACCAAGATACCAGACACTTGTCGCGCGACGCGTCGCAAAGGATTCGTTTGTAAAAACGTCAGAGTCACGATTGCGTACGGGTCAAGTTATGCTGGATAGTCTGATAGTGGACCCCAAGGGGCTTCGTTGACATTTGACGTTGATTCACTATTGTCCATTTCGTTTTGGCTGACACACCGCGGATATCGAGAATCGAGCGAGCGCGATAGATGTTGATACCGACTTTTAATTATAAATTATAACTGTAATCATAAAGTGAAGGTTTAAGCAGCATGATCAAGACCTGTATGTATGATAATAATAGTAAGATTATTCCGTGGTGATTCCTACACTATTACTGGAAGAAGATCAATAACTCTGCTAGCTTTAACTAAGCTGGCTAAAGCTATACTGTATAGTTAATCATTTGTGATTTTACACGTAATTTTAAAGGAGTGCCGAGAGTTTTTTTCCGCCGGCTTTTTTCTCCCGGCCTACCTTAGCCAAAAGGGCGCCGATGTACAGTGTTTTTGACGTTCATCGAGTATATACAAATACCTTAAGATATATAAAAATGTTTTTATTTTATTTTCTTTATTTTGAAATTAAATAAGAGCGTTCATAGGCCATCTGAAACAATGAATTACATATGCATATACCACTGTATCGAAAGTAATGAAATAATGTACTTTCAGACAACATTAAGACCCGCTACACATCTCGACGAAAATATAATTCAAATAACAGTCTAAAATGCAGCTTTAGCTACAAGAAAATCGAGATGTAGCATAACTTCGCTATGGTATTGAGACATAAATGTTTGATCTAGCTCGCGGCCGCTCATGATAACCCACTTGCCGACGCTCCCAGGGGATGCATAAAGGACTTCGCTTGGATAAGGAATCGCATATTTCATAACTCGTCTCGGCTAAGGATGGGAAGATGTGACGATAGTTTCCTATTAATAAGCGTTAGATTTCTGTTATAAATGAAAGACGTGCGCCAACCTACCAATTTCTTTTACTATCTAGCATTTAATTAGCGAATTAAACAAGAAATTATGTTTTTCACTCACTTCAAAAGAGAAGATTTCGAGTTAACGAAATTCCAGTTTACGATTTCGAATTAACGAAATTTTACATACATTAATAAATTTCTTTTCAATATGACGATGTATGTAGGTACTATTTTTTCGTTGTTTTAAAAAAAAAGAATATATTTATGTACATGTAGTTATTAATATTTTAAACATAATTGATAAGCCTTTTTCTATGCGGTAATAAGCATAAACTTACACGTGTCGTTTAAGAATTATTAAAACTTATTGGCACAACATATATGTAGGTCTCATTGTATCCAGATCCCGCAGTCCCCCACCCCATGCGAGGCAGGTCACTGAGGTCACTGAGGTCACTGAGGGGGTTTAGTTGAGGTAAAAAAATGTCTTATTGTATCTACTTTAATAACATGCTGGCAGCAATACACAGGAATTTAAGTATCGAAAAGCGAGTGCACCCGTACAGACAGAACATCACTAGTCGAACTGTTCACACCCTAAATTTTTTGTATGGCTCACAAAGGGCTAAGGGCTACCGGCCGGACACAATAATAAATATTTTGACGATAACGCATAAATATCCTTCCTTTATGAATAACAAAACGGCTATATGCCACCAGGAAGGGTGGTAATTTCTTTCCTTTTTATGGTCACTCCGTCTTCTTATAAATCGTCGACTATTTATTTGGCCTGGGGTCTTGCGATTTTATGAACGTTTTTGGGGGATGAAATCGTGAAAGGCGTAAAATTACGGTTATGTCTTCATGGGCACCATCGTTTTTAGTATGGCTTTCCGTGAACTGAATGCGGATGAGGACTAAAGGAATGTAGTTCATGTTTTGTAAGTACAGTTTAGTTTACTTACTTAATGTAGTAAAGATGCATTGACAGTTTAATAAAATAAATTAAACAGTGTAATTAAATAAATAAATTTTATTTGTTATAAATAATAATAACATGTAGGTATCTATCAATAGTTTAAGTACAAAGTAGTACCTACATCTAAAATGTTTAGATATTGTGAAATATTAAACAAATAAAATTCATTTTTCAAAACGCGATACCTACTTAATAAATTTTGTAGTTACTGAATATACTGTGTCGGAGCTGACACTTTCTCTGACATTTAATTGCTAATTGATTTAATTTAATAGAGCTCTAGGACCTCCAAAGAATGCAAAGTGCAGTCTCTTTCGCTTACAAACAATACTTGTGACCTAGAAGGCTACAGCTCGAAGCTTGACGCTCAGCAATTTCCGTGTTTCACCGCATCGCACGAATATCCGCTAGTTAATTGCACCACGCTTTTGATTTTAATCACAAAACGATTAAAAAAAGACTGAGGTCCAACAGCAACCATGGAACAAACAGAGAAACAGAGAGAGAAAGAGAGAGAGAAGAGAGAGAGAGAGAGGGAGAGAAAATGACAGAGAGAGAGGGAGAGAAAATGACAGAAATGGTTCTACGTACGCTCTAAGCGTTTAAAAAAAAGTTATGACCTTTTCCATTTTTTTTTAAATTGTGTTTTAACTTTATTTTTTGTACCACATTAAGCTGCCAAGCCAAGCCATGCTGCCAAGCGAATGTCATTATTTGTCTGTCAACTTGGATAATTAATTTTGTCATATGTTTTGTTACGTCACAACACAAAAAATAATACTAGACGCACGTCAAATTGTTCTTTGTATAATGGCTAGATTATTAAGTTCCATACTATAAATAACAGTCATATTTTTATACGTAGATTACATACCTTTTGTATAAAACCAACAAATGCCATCACATTAAAAGTTTATGTCCATTTCTATACAAAAAGGGCTTTGAAAACATTGCCCTATAGTCAACGACGTGAAAGGACCAATTTCGCTGAGTAGCTCTCTTAGGCCCTTTGCAAAGGGTCAATCGCCCAAATGTGTTTTCAATCAATCGACAATCTTTGATCTTGATAACACAAAGTAGGCCTTTTTGAACTAAACAAGCCGGCTTCTCTATAGTACTTAAGTGTTCTATGATAATGTGTGAAATTGGATGAATGTATAACAGAATATCATTATTTTCACATAATCAGATACAGCGATATGTCGTGGGCCGATGCATATGCCAGTATTTCTTAAATTGGCCGAATATATTATGACTAGCGACTCGCACCGGCATTGCACGGGTGCAATGCTGATACTAAATACACTACAGAAAAACTGTGAACGTTTATATATATAAACCTTCCTCTTCAATCACTTTATCTACTAACAAAACCGCATCAAAATCCGTTGCGCAGTTTTAAAGATTTAAGCATTACATAGGGATATAGGGACAGAGAAAGCGACTTTGTTTTATACTGTGTAGTGAAGAGAACAGGTTGGAATATGGAACTAGTCAGTCCGATGTAGTCTTGAAAGTATTGCTAAGTTAAACATAAGTACTCGTAATATCGACGCCAAAGGATCGGATAAGGCATCGAGCATTTCTCATAATCTCAATACAATCCGGTGCAGTGCGCGAGGCGAGGCGCGAGGTCGCCGGGCGGCGGGGGGCGGCGGGGGGCGGCCGGTGACTCACCGCGCTCCGACCGAGTTCGGGGAGCTGGCCGCCAGCGCGAGTCTTACGCTCATGGCTCTACCCATGGACCTACTGTTCCACTCTCTCACAAAGCTTGAGAGTAGAAACCTCGATAGATCGGATATTTTGTTGGCTGGTAAAATATCACCGCTACACCCACTGATGTTACATACATACAGGGACACGAATAAAAGCGTGTTATAAACGCTGCCGCTTATACCTCGCTCTAACGAGTAAGAATGTAGAGTCCTTTCGTACAAAGCGTGCATCGCCTGTAATTCACTCTATTTAGGTAATTTAGCACGCGACACACGGCGAAACCGATCCCGGCCGCGGCGGCTGTGGCGGTGCCTCAAGGCTTTATCGGTACTGCGGTATACCACACCAATAAAACAATATGTTACCCAATAATATCTCTACCGCGTCTCGACCTGCGAGTTTGAGATTATTGTGGCTACGACTAGTAAAGTCGATAACTTTAAAATTTTATTGAATACGTGAACACAAAAAATATCACACAAGTAAGAATCCATTGCATCCAATGCATGCTTATATTTTTTCCGATTTCTTAAAAGAAGGATGCACCTACCTATGACGTATTTGCTATCACCGCGTAATTATTAAATTATTATATTCAAATTCAAATTCAAAATTTTTATTCATCATAAGGTACACGTATACACTGGATGAACGTCAAATAATTCGTAATCATATAATAAACATAATAAACATCGGCTTTAGGCGCCCTTTTGGCTGCGATAGGCCGGGAGAAAAAAGCCGGCGGAAAATAACTCTCGGCACTCCTTTAAAATCAAGTGTATAAATTCCATATTATTAACAAATTATTATAACAGCACGTGGCACGTGACGCCATGGCAACAGCCCCGGGACTGGGCAACCAAGTAGACACTTCGCATCAGACTGAATTGAACCTCAGCCTTGGAAACCAGCCGTGGGAGGCTTCGACGGGGACTCTCAGAAGATTCTCAAATAGACTTGGGTTTTTTCACTATATTTATTATCTTATAACTTTCTACTGGGTGAACCGATTTGGATGATTCTTTTTTATTTGAAAGCTGATGCTTCCTGTTGGTCCGATTTTAATTTGGTCCAGGTCTGACGACGACATTCATTAGAATAATGTATAAGTCTTAAATTTAAGTAGGTATATGCGCGTTTATATTTGCTTCAGGTTTTCAGGCAAAATGAGCGTTGATGCTTAACATCAAATGGTAGAAAAAGTTTCAGTGCAAGTTTCAAGTAGCCAATTCGAAAGATATTTTGTTTAATGTTTCAGTGGTACTCATACGAGTAGATTATAAAAATAAATGAGTCAAAGTGAGTGATAAGTCATAAGTGAATCAAATTATTCGGTTGATAACTATTAAAAATTAAATTAAATAGTAATGGAAATTATAATTATTATTTAACAATAAGCGTAAATTGTTTTTATTTGTTAATGTACTTAAAACATTTAAGCGAAGCAAATCAGTAAAGCGATAAAGACGACCTCTATGAACAATATGTTCTACTTCATTAGTTCACTTAAACTTGAATTGATAACCACTTCTGCGATAGGTGGCGCTATAACCAATCATCCTGTAATATCGTAAAATAAATGTTTCATTATTACCTACAGCGTTATGCTCTAGTAATAAAGAAAACTAATAGTATTTTGGTTAATGAATAGACGAAGCCATAAAACGTAACAATATGATCTGTTAACTATCGAAGTACGAGGTAGGAAGAGAGCGTGGTTTGACGCGGCAAAAGGGGGACGGCCGACTCACTCGCCATTGCACGTTCGCACGTCTTCGCACCGCGCCTTCCCGCCGCGCGCCGCAGTCCGCCGCGAGGCGCCGCACCGGCTGTGATCGTTAAATATCGTTCACCTCGATTCCCGTATCGTTTTCCAACTAAAATACTGCAAATATCGCTACGTACTTATGATTTTGTTGACTTCGTGTGCTTTTTCCGTGTCATAAATTAAAATTCATGGTGCATTAACGTTATCTAAGTGATAATTCATTGGCGAAATCGTGTCTATTCTGAGGCGCTCGGTGCAGTCGGTGTTCGCCGCGTCGTAACATCGTACTGTCATTGTCATTGAGTGAGACTGGAACAGTTTTGTTCAATCATAGGTATTAAAACTTTATCTTGAATAGAAACTGAGATGCGGAAGAAAATATTACAAGAGATTCATCCCTTGAATTTAATTAAAGAAGTGGAAAAATGGCCGGTGTTGTACGAGAAGGACACCCCGGAGCGGGCTAATTTGCATTTGAAATATAAAATGTGGTTGGAAGTGGGAAAAGCACTTTTCGATGACTGGGACTCTTATTCGAAATCTGCGCAGGAAGGAAAAGGTAGGATTTAACGGAATTAAACTTATAATATTAATAACAGTAGGCACATAATGATAAAAAATAGGTATAACATAGTACACGGACGTTCCCTAAGCAAGTAGGTAGGTACCTACTCACCGTAGATCTTGAATAATATTAAGTAATAAAAATTAAGGAATTTTGTACCCTTTTTAAACATAATGCGCGCATGGAGTTAGTGTGAGATTGTAATTACTTGAAGTTTATAATATACCTAGAAAAGAAGTGGAGAATACAATTTTTTTTAACATAATCTTTAAAAAATACATTAAATTCATTTAAGTAATCTGAAATACACAGTTCACTGAATTTATTTAAATTGGTCGTATTTCGACTAATAAGCGATAAATCTATGCATTATTCGACTATTAGTGGTTGAGGAACTTGGATAGGATTTCTATGGGTTGCTGAGTCCAGTCCTGAGTATCAGGTGGCCAGCATGCTCGTATGCCACTCAAAGAAGATAATAAAAAATTTATACAATTCAATTAATTCCTTAAAAAAATTCTCATTTCAGTAAAACAGCTGACAAAAAAATGGCGTAATCTACGTGATACCTTCAAGCGGCACGTAGAGAGGAAGAGCCGAGAGGGACACGATTCCAATAAAAAAACGTACGTGTACTTTAAGTACATGTTGTTCCTGTTACCACACATCACACCGTCCGACGAACAGCCCGAGGAGCCGCTGCCCGAGCTGGACGAGTACCTCGCCAGGAAGAGGAAGAACCAACGAGCCACCTCCCAGCCAGAGAAACGAAAAGCTCCAAAAGCCACGGACGACAGTCGACCGTCTGCGAACTCTTCAAACGTAGAAGACGATATAGACGAAGACAAACACTTCCTACTATCCCTTATACCAACCTTTAAGAAAATGACAGATGATGAAAAGCTCACGGCAAAAATGGAGATATTGAAGGTGATCCGAGAAGTCAAGAAGAAATCAAATAAACAACAGAACACCACACCCGCGGAAGATCTTATCGCGTACGGGCCGGAGCCCACAGAACCTATTAAACTTGAATTCTATAACGTAGAGGCAGTCACGGAATCTGATTCAGAAAACAGCGAGATCGCCTCCGATTAGTTCGGTAACTAATAGTAAAATTAGCGAATATCTCTGACAAATGATAGGATTTCAGAATTTTGCCAGAAGTGTTTAAGATAAAATGCCTGAACGAAGGAACTTAAAGAATAAATTGTAGCTTTAAGTCTCCGGTCGCCGCACATTTCCACCTACCATGCGAAGCACCATAAATTGCTTTACGGAGGATCGATGGACGTATCAGTGGTATATGTCGGTATCGCTCGATCGGCAAAAAAGCTGATAAAAGTATAAAAATGAGATAATAAGTAGACAAGTAGAAGTGCAGTACCAGTCACGTCACGGCAGACGCGCGCGCTCAATGGTAACAAGATCCGGTGAGGCCGGTTCGTGTGCGCGATCCCACGGCGCACGCGCAACGCGATACTTGCACATTGCAGTCCCGGGCCGCACTGGCACACTCCAACAGTCCCACTGGCCGCAGTTTTGCACTTGCACCCTCTCAATTATGTAGTACGCTTGGTTTTTGCGTCTTACTATTCTTAAAATCCAATGAAAATTATCTTGTCTACTCGAGTCTACTCGAGTCTACTCGAGTCTACGAATGAAAATTTTATGAGAAGTGTAAAAAAACGTTTGTTTATACGTAGATGTAAAGGAGATAATAAAGTATTTTTTTTGCAAATTTAAATTTATTTATTTTGAAAGCACACAGGATTATAACTTGTTATTATTTTAAAATAATTATATCCCACGTTAAGATGTTTTGTACGATCTGACCACTCTATTATAATTTTCGTTTTTCGTTAGTGTTTACAATTATGAGTCGTTATGTCTTCTTTATGAATCAGAGGATGCAGAGGCTAGCCTTCTAGATCCAGTGGCAATAATAAATTTAGACATTTATCTACAAAAACTTTTGACTATTAATCAAATTCTGTTCTGTGCTAACCACTAACTATTCTTCGTACAATATCACAATAACTTGGGTATTTAAAATTTAAAAATGAAGCTAGCTTTCATAATCTAATCTATATAAAAATACTTCTTACATTTCTATTCCACGTCTGCCTATAGAGGAGAGGTAGTTTACAACAGTCATGGTAAAGTCATTCTGTAGTTGCCGACCACTACAATAAAGTAGACAAAAAGGAGTGCGACTGACACCATCACTGAAAGGTAGACGCCAGCGAATATTAATTTGCCCGATATACAGGCAGATGTCGCCACTGCCAACGAGCTCACAACCATCACCACCCAAAAAACTACCATAAACCACATATACACTTCGCACAAGGAGTCGCTCTCATACACTGCGGCCGCAAGTAGCAAGACATTCACCGCGAACAGGAGTATGCCGAAAACGCCATGAATATACCGCAAGATCTGTCCTAGGCTATCCAGCAAGCCCAGGTCCT
>DWQK01003561.1:0-11408 GCA_018231225.1 Noctuana stator | reverse complement strand
ATCCGTTGCGTAGTTTTAAAGATTTAAGCATACATAGGGATATAGGGACAGAGAAAGCGACTTTGTTTCATACTATGCAGTGAAGAAACGGATCTCGAAGTATAAAATAAAAAAATATTTATTAACACACTCCTTAGTTTCGACAATCAAAGATTTCTTTATATTAACAACCCAAAAGTGTAACAAATTTTTTCATTAATTTAACCTTTATTTTTATTGTAACAATGAGGTCGACTTAAGGTTTTGTGGCATTATCTACCCTTGGTGCCGAGAGCCAGAAGCGTCTGATGGGGCTCAAAAAAATTAGGTAATGAAGCAAAACTTACCCTAAATTAATTAAAATTCTATATATTTTGTTTAAAATAAATATGCCTACACAAGGGTTGGCCACTAACTCGTATCTCCACCAATCCGAATTGGAGCAGCCGAATTGGATATGCTTCAGGCCTTCCCCATTTGTGGGAAGAGATCCGTGCCCAGAAGTGGGACAAAACCCAAAACCAATACACCTATTATGCTTACTTATATTATTATCAACATACTACATCATTCAAAGTCAAAGTATGTGATTAATATTGAATACGCATCCTAAAAACATACAAAGGCGTATTAATGTTACGTAAAATTGTAAAATAAACTTTCTAACCAGTCGCGTTAAACGATTTCAAATACGAGTATAATATGTATGCTTTACCTTTGAACCGCGCCGATTAAGTATGTTATTAATATGAGGCGGTTTATTGGGAGGCGCGTGTTGTGTATGGGTTTAGCGGTGGAGTTACATGGCGCTGGATTACCTATTGCCAATTAAATTAAATTATACCCAAATGTTTAATATTTTTAGGACCTTATTCGCCGTCTTTATCTTTTTTACACATTGTAAAAGCTGGTTAAAAATTCTATATAACATTAAGCTCACATATTGTTACACCTACACCGTATCTTTAAAGTTACTTCTAAAAATCTTAGGACAGTTGGTTGTCTGATGGTGAAGGAGACCCGAGAAGGAAACTCTAACTAGGACTGGCCTATGTCCTCCTATTTGAGGTTGGACCTAGGTGTTCATGGATTGTAGTGACCAATAAACATCAGATAGCCAGCCTACACGCTCGTATCCTACTTCTTACAAACAACATTATTTATTTAAGATCAATATTCCTTTCCATTTCTTCAATATCAGCCACATACAAACCAACACCTAACCAATTACTTACAACTTAAAAAAGCCGAATTTATTTAGTATCTTAGCTTTAAATCGATTAGCAGGCAAAGAACGCTCACAGTGTCACGATAAGGCGCACCGCACACGCGTGCGCACGACGCGCGCGCGTGCGCCCGCCTCGTGCTAACGATATTGATATTGCATTGTTTTAAATATTTAATGTTTACTCTATCAGGTGTAAACGTTCTATTGATAAATAGGTGCAGGCTAATTTCTATAGAAGACAAAAGTTTAGATGATAGGTATTTTAAATTCTTCTTCTATAATTCTTTCTATTTTCATTGCCATCTTCTTTAGTAGTTTCTTTAAAGCTATATATGAAGAAAATACCATGCCTTATCTCATAGTGTATAAAATATCATTATTACAAACAGTTTGGATGATATTTTTAAACATTACATTTGCACCTATACTTACTATTGCTACTTACAGTAGCTAGCAGCTGTACTAAGCTGCATGCTGCGCCAATTAAATTACCTACTTCCTGCCAAATTTCTCAACATATAAATTAACACATAACCACAAACATTCGTTACTTCGCGAGACCCATATATGCCACAAAATAATGTTCTAAACGCTGTTTACGATCCACAACTGTCCGCGCGTTGTATTTATTAGCTTAGGAAACAATTAGTGGGTGTGGGTACACGCCAAATATGGCAGACGCGGCGGGCCAAATAGCTTCCACGTTGATTCGGAAGGATTTTACTAGTAATTTTTTTTAATTTTGTAAGTGGTCAGGTCATCGTCCCTTATGAACATGGGCATCACCAACGTGTTGCTGGCTTTAAAGGAGAATTCTTTTAGCGAATTTCATGTCACAGTCCTACGGGAATGCCTGTAAAGGAAAATCATTCCAGAACTTAGAAAAAAATCCACATTTAGATCTTTATGAAAATTACACGTATCACCATATTAACAAGTTTGATTTCATAAGTTTTGCGTGAACGTTCTAGCGTTTAAATCGTTATTTTCATCAGAAAGTTACAATATTTTTTACTAGTTTGGTGGTATTTGAATATCAAAACAAAAGAAGAAACGAAAATCACGTGTCCCACAGCTGCGCAAGTCAAAAAACCGAGAAATCAGTCAACCTAATGCTTACAAATTCGTATAACTAAAAACGACCGCAAACCGGCGCAAACGCAATTTTTCACACTCCAAAACAAATATGTAGAGCGTATACAATCACAATTTTTACCCCAAAGCCGTTAGTCATGTGAATGTCGGAACGGGCAACTATTAATTCATATTAGTATTCTATTTTCAAACGTAAAACTTTTTATTTTTAAATTTTAAAACAACACGGAAAGGTGATAGGCGCGCGGAGGACTTTGAAATTCGAACTTTTCTAATACACTTTTAATTGGCGGCTATCTATTTTTATTCTGCCTATTTTCTAAACTTAAAAATCGTTAATATTATTTTTAGATCTTCAGAAACAAATAAAATCAAGAATATAGTCCATGCAGGCACAGGCAGTCTACATACATTATTGTTATTTAAAAATACAGATGAAAAAATGCAACATTAATTTGATACGAAAAATATTAAAATCAATTAATTGTATAATACAGTAGAGAACTAAAATAAATAAATGCAGCGTATTGACTAAAAAAATTTTTCAAAGTTGTACAGGGTATTTGTTTTTAAAGGATCGCGTGTCTAGGCAGGCATAATTCAAATCACTCCATTATGTATCTCCCGCATTATGCAGATTTGAACGAGGAAGCGCCGAAAAGCGTGACTGTGGCTGGGAGCAGGGTATCGGCCACAATTGTAGGTCTTGCCTAAGATCCTGGAATCGCGGATGTGGCATTCACGTTCAAACATATTATAACGTAATTCGAAAGCTAGCCGAATGTTACATTTAGCAAAGATCGTGTATATTTTTAAATAGTACAAAGGCTTAAGTAACATGTGTTATTCAGGAATGAGGAAGCGAAGGAATAATGAGGAAGGAACTAATAATTAAAAAAATTATAGAGACACTCGTGAACTATTTAATAATAAAAAATATCGCATAGTTCATAGTTTTATAATTTACACGTTAAATGTTATGTAGATTTTAGATTAAAAAAAATTTCCATAATCTTAAAGCTACAAGACCTGGAATCCAGAATTGCAAAAATTATTTAAAAAAATTGTAGTTACAATATTTACTAATAGAAACGTCTTATCCTAAGTTTTTACATCCGTGGCCTGAATAATGTTACTATGCGCTGCACTGCGCGCAGACCCTATAAACAATTTCGCGAAATAAATCGATGTGTTGTCGTTCTGTTTTGTATTGGCCACTTAAATGACCTTTTTTTGTTATTTCCATTTTAAATTGCAATTTTCTTAAAGAAAAGTAAAATAAAATCAACGTCTGAATTAAAAAAAACAGTCAATCCTAAGTTTAACATCACTACTATTTAAGTACTTTACTAGATAGCTCCTTGGTACTGTAACAAATGTATTCAAAGTACCTAAACAATGTAAAGCTAAAAAGCAAATATATTCTTTCAAATTCATAAAAGATGACTTTACAATCATTAAAAACAATTGTAATTTTTAAAAACAGTTAGATATATTTTTTAAAAACAATTAACTGAGTATATTTTTTAAAAACAGTTAGAAATTTTTTTTAAAACAATAAAAATTTTTACCAGCAATTTAGTCATAAAGCAGTTTTGCTTCACTAACCAATGTGTTGTGAGGGCACTAGAGTGGAATCCCTCGGCGGCAGATAGCATCGACATCGTCGACGATGCGACACGGCCGCATTATACACCGCGTCGTACCGTGTCGTGGAGTCTTATTCACTACATTTTTTCATAATAGGGCTTATCACGAATAAGTCCTTTTACAACTACGAGTCATTTCGCGAATACGTTCAATGTAGACTAACCTAAACCATTTACACCCAAATTAACAAATTATTTTTCAAAAAATACAACACTAGATTTGCTTCTCAAAACAGCATTCCAATTTCAGATTGAAAAAAGCAGTTCCTATGTAATATGTGTGTGTACTCGTATATAGGTCTAAACTCTAGTAAGTATAACTACAAAACTTTAAACTTTCATGTCTGAGAGTTTTTTTAATTGTTCTCAATGGTAAGTGAAGTCTATGTAAAGTAGTGGCGTCATCTCATGTCAAATGGTAAGAAAGTTTGCCCTAAGTTAAATGTTAAGGATCTCGCGTTAATCTAGCGATATGCTTGTAAACTATTTGGGCCAATTAGCGATCGAATCAAATAATTAAGGTCGCCGTAAGACGTGTGGACGTTGTGCGGATAATGTACATCATGCTCTGATTTCCAATGAATGGGGTTGGAAATGAAAAATGACGTGTATCACTTCGTACACGGAATACCGGTTTGCACGAACACGTCGGGTTATTGATCTCGTATCTATACGCCTAGTACGATTTTATGTAGTTTACGAAAAACGCAATTCGGTTTTGAGTTACATACATCGACTGGCAGTGCCCCTAGCGAGTACGGGGAGAACTAAATGTGGATCGAGTCCATTGCTCGTTTTCTTAAAGATATGAAGATATGCAGCTTTGTACGAGGTTTGCAATGTACTGCATGATAGTTTACTCGATAATGTTTTCTAAACTGTTAAATCTCGTACTAAGCGCCATGTACATTGTTGTTAGGTTGTTTGGTTAGTGGTGTAGACTTGCGGTACCTATATCGGGGTCAACTAGGTCAGGCCAGTCAGTCACTTAAATAGGTCTAGGTTTCAAATTTAGCACATGTCGCTTTATAGTTTGTCAAGAATTTATGAGAATTGAATTGCAAAGTATCGGAAATTAGCATGAACTCAATAAATCACTACATACTATAAAACAAAGTCGCTTTCTCTGTCCCTATATCCCTATGTATGCTTAAATCTTTAAAACTGTGTAATGGATTTTGATCCGTTTTTTTAATAGATAGAGTGCTTGAAGAGGAAGGTTTTTATGTATAAACGTTCACAGTTTTTCTGTAGTGCGAAGCCGGGGCGGGTCGCTATAATAAAAAAATTATTGCTAAAGAAATTCTATTCTAAACGTGGCGTAGCATGTATGGAATTGATAACTTAGTTTTAAACGCCTTATTAGACGTGCAATATTGCATTTTTCGTGTATTGATTCAAAATACAGATACGGAATCATCATAATAAGTATTATAAAGAAATAATATATAATATAATTATTATTCGCGTTACGAAAACAATCGACTGCAAAATGGTCGCGCACATTGTTTACAAATTTAAAAAGCTTATATGGTTTTTTCATGGATGCCATTGTCAGGACTGGCAGGACTGGACCAAGTTGAAATTTCAGCTCGGGAAGCACCAACTTTCAAATAAAAAAACAATCTTTAAAATCCGTTCACCAAGTCAAATTGAGAACCTTCTTATCTTTATCAAGTCGGTTGAAAAACCACGCGTATTCACTATTTCTGTGTCGTAATGAGATGCGACATCCGGTGCCATCCGCCTGCGAGCTGCATTCACTTCACTGTTATGCGATTACCGTTTGTATTACGGCGCCTCGTGCTCCGCCATTAGGGGATTAGCTCTTCAGCTGCAGCGGCACTGCTTGTGCACACTTTGATGGTCGATGAATGGTGAGCGGCGGAATGCGCCAAGATTTATGGTGCGTTATGGCGCAATGAGAAAATTGTGTTTTGTTTTTGTTTTTCAAGCTAATTAGTGATTGTAGGTTTTTCTGTATGGTTAGGTCGGAGTTAGCAGTAGCTTCAGGTGCAGGATAATGTGTTTGTGTGTGTGTTTGGATGAGTTATGCTTATAGGTTTTATGTTGTATAAGTATATTTATTTCTTATTCTATATTCTGTATGTCTGTTAAGTACTTATATGAAATTGGGTTACCATTTAACGTACCCAGTCGCGGATTTAACTCTATCCTATGGGTACTAACTGGCTCCCTGAGAAGATACCATCTTTTAAGATATATCTAATTTAATTTATTAAAAGCAAAGGTCAGTTTTGATCTTAATTACGCGCTTGATCTTTCTAACACATTCATTAAAATAAGTATTGACACAATTACCATAAATTACCTTTGCAAATCGTAAGTAAAAAGTGGTTACTGTAAGTTCACTTTAAAAGATAGATATATTCTATCGCGGACTTTTTTGTAGTAATGTTTATGCTACTTAATATATTATTACATCTGTCTGATCTAGAAGTGTAGATAATAAACAGTGGGCTCTGTAGGTATACAAGTCAAATGTTTTACATGCACCGGTCATTCACCACACACATTTCATATTGATGAAACCAATCGTCCATTAGAAAAATGCTCGCGCAATACACACATACATTACCAGTCGGCTTCAACAAAAGCTTGTCCATACACCAGTGCGTTAGTACAAAGGGAGCATTACTATCAGCTTTTGTGCGAGTGCACAGCTCTTTGAGTTGTGTTTTGAAGTGCTCGGGGCTCGGGACACTCCTCGGGTTTTGTGCTTTCACTGCGCCGTTGACGGGGGCTGCGTTATTGGGGTTCGATGAACCTTGCGTCTGCTGTGGATGGTGTCGGGTCGGTGTCTGATGCGAAAAGTTACTATCTTTAGTAACTAGTGTCATGTGGTACTTATTAGGTTGTTGAGGGTTATTTTTTTAAGCGACTTCAAATGTTATTGACAGTTTTTTTGTCTTTTTTTTATCGGGACTTTCGACTGGGTGAACGACTTTGATGATTCTTTTTTTGTAAGTTGCTGCCTCCCGTGTGGTTCCATTTCAATTTGGTCCAGTTCTAACAATGATTTCCATGAGAAGACCATTGAAGTTTTAAATTTGCATTAAATAGGAACGTGCGCGACAATTTGGAAGTCGGTTTTTTTCGTTACGTTTCGAGTTATTATTTTGCTTCCCATCATGAAAACCAGTTCGGGAGGAAAGTTTCAATGCTAAGGCTATTTGGGATTTAATATACTTCAAGGAAGAATTAAAAAAAAAACTTAAGACGAACATAATGATATAAATTTTTCTTACCTAAAGGTAGGTTACATACCACGTTTAACGGGCTTATGCAAGCTTACATTACAGTTACTGTCCGATAATCTTAAGAGAGGTACAAAATTGAATGTAATGAGGCAGGAAATATTAACAATAGTAAACGAACGTCAGTTTAGTCCAAACATGTAATCACCTCATTACCGACAAACAATGTTGACCCTTAAAGTTATCACAAACGCTCGCACCGACTCGATAATGTTACGTCCGTGACCTTAAGCTGTTTAGACGTTATGCGACCTTATTGTCGTCAGCCGTTCCTGGTCCACTTAACACAGAGAGAGAGATGGACAAGATATGACAGAAATAAGTTCTACCTATTTACTCGTATTCTTGTAGCCAGTGTGGCAAATTCTCACGTTACAATGGTAGGTCGAATAATTGGCACGGTTCCTTATGCTTTGTCACGTCACAGCAATCAGGTAATCGTTAAGTTGTGTACGGTCATATTGTCTTATACGAGCCACACGTCAAATTGCTTAATGCACTTCCTGTGTCCTGTTTTTTATTTTGACCTGCGCAGTTTCGTTAGATATTGCCTTGAATTCAAGCTAGTGATAAGAGTAAATAAAAAGAATAATCCTTATATACCTATGTCGTGGGTAGGTAGTTACATACACAGTTCACAGATTTACGACAGTAGAAGTCTACAGTTCGTAAAAAAATAAAATGAAAATTGTTAAAAAAATACGAAAATTAATTCTGAACTAGATTTAACAACAAAGAGATAAGAATTGTGAACGACGTTGTTCTATTTAAAGTTTATTTAAAGAACCTCTCAGTGTTCTATTGAAAGAACGTTTGTTCGTGTGTCGATAGCGTCTGACTGTCTGACCTCAGGCCCCAGATCCGTACGGAGTCTTTGTTGTGTGACTGAAGCCTCTGTGACGAAAATATCTTTCAATCGCTTAAATTTCTTTTAATATTGGGCAAGGATGTTGTAATTTTAAGTTAAGTGGAGATTGATTCTTGCTTTTTATTATAATGTAACAGTTGGGCTAAAGAATGCTCCTTGCGGTGTTCCGGTTGCCGCAAGTGTATCGCAGCGGGCATACATTCCCCGCGACACTACTCGCGACATTCAAAGCTGTATCGCTCGTATTATGACTCCTTTGACTCGCACTAAAAAATCAGAACAGATATATGGATCTCAGAATAAGCCTTTTTAAGAATGGGTGATCCAGGTGTTTACGAGTAAGTCATTTTGCGAATAGGTCTTTGTCGCCTAATCTAGGAAGAACGACTTGACGAAAAGATTGAGTGGCCAGAATTCGTAGGCATTCAAGTTTCTTCACCAAGTTTTCCTTTATCGAAAAGAAAGTGATTATAATTAATTAATTGATTGATTAAAGTAACATACATATTCCCAAAACTAAGTAACAAGTTACTTAAACTCAGCACTGTTAAAATATACAAGTTTCATGTGCAAGGATTAAAAATAAAAGAGTTTGAGCCGAGAAAACATCTAGAGCAGGAAAATGATGCCCCACTTACCGTCCCATGAAAACGCCTAGTTCTTTTGTAACGTATAATAAAAGCATTTTGTTTGTGAACACAGTGGATCCAGAGCGGAGGAAAAAAAGTAATTTTCAGGCTGCGTTCCTAGGAAAAGTAGAAAATCGTGGAATCAACTGTGAATATCTCATGTTGAGACTGACTGTGCACACTTTTTCGTCAATATCTGATTAAGTTTCTGAAGTTTAGAACTTTTAGCGAATTTATTAAAAAAAATTATCATATTTTTTTTCTTCCTTGCCTTTATTTTCATAATGGGATACTCGTGTAGAGCACAACCCGGTTACGCAATTTGTAGTTCACCAAGTTGGCTATAACATATTACCTAATGCGCCCTAAATGCCTTTCGAGAGCCTTATAGAGTTTTCCCAGTCATCCAAGTCTCCGCTTAACGATGTTTATCGTCGCTAAAGACAAGTGATTAATCGTTCATAGCACGCGTATAACTAAGAAAAAATTATATATATGTCCACCGGAGTAAAGGCCAAATTCATTTATAACGTTAGTATTTTCCTTTTTCTATCACTACTTAAGTAAAATTGACTTTTTTGTTTTTTTTTCTTGGAAAATTTTAATCATCTTATCAAAATTTTATATGCTCACGTTTTAAAATAAACTTTATCAAAATTAAATAGATTTAAATTTCTTAGAATAGAACTGTTAAAATTACTGGCTTATCTTGTTGCGTTTTGAACTGACATTTTTATTTTTCAAGGAATCTGTAAAGAGGTTTCTCCTGTCATCTTCAGCCTCTAGGGTCCTAGATCGAGGCGAGGCATCCGAGATGAGAATTAAACGTAAGACGTCTACTCGACGTCCACTTATGTACGAGTACGTCTTCGTGATGTATTGCACTCAACACGTCTTTTAGAGCAGTAATACCTCGTAGCAGTAGCTGCCTATACTTAGCATTTAGCGACACAGCGTGCAAAACATTATAGCGAATAATTTCATATTCAAATCTTCACAATACTTATTTATATTATTTGAGTTTCAAAATAGTTTCACTCAGGACATGCCTAATTCTCTAAACGCACTATTTAGGTGAATTTTATGTACTCGTATGTGTGGTAGAGTTCTGAATACTAGATGAAACATTTGTGTCAAATGATTAAATTTATTATTATTATGTGTTTCAATACTGTAATTAGTAGTTAATTGAAATAATCTTTTGTCATGAAAACCCAAAGAATTTACAACTTTTGCATGCGTTTAATTTTTTGTAAATATTTTAGACTTTTCTTATTAATTATCATCGTTTTTGCATTATTCTTCATCTTTCTCTTTATTTCTTTCTTTTAAAGATGGTTTATTTAAATTGAATGTTTCATTCTGTATTTCCTGCCCTATACATATTTTTAATTTAATAATGTACGTGATTCGTTGCTTATCATTTGGTATACACATTTCTATTACTTTGTGAGCATAAATAATTTTATAACCTAACTTCCAAACAACCAAATATTTAAAGTTCAAATTTATGATTGTATCTTTTTCGTTGCGCGTCATTTAATACACTTGGTCTGCTATTGCAATTTGCCAATTCAAAATAAATGGAGCATCCAGGACAAAGTGCTTGTTAGCAACAAAGATGGCGTGTCAAGACGTAACCTCGCGTGTCCAATTGCATTAGGACGATTTCATATAAGTGTTGCAGTTTGTTTGGCAACTTCTTTGTCGTGTTCGAAACTGTGTTAATCTAAACCTGTATCATTCATGTTTGCCTGTTCTAAGCGGAAATGAGTCGGTAGCAGTTGGCAGTTGGCAGCAGCCAGGCCCTGCGACCGTTGATCTATTGTCTTCTGCAGTGAGCTAAAACGAAACAGTCGCAGAAGAATATGATTTTGGAGGTTTCCCTTTTCTTCTTACAGAATCTGCAAGCGGAATTGTTACGGTGACTCGAAATTAGATGTCATCTAGACAATATCTATGCTGTCAGTATTTGTGAGTACAAGTTCTTTCAAAAATTCTGGACTCATACTTATGTGTCCAGAAAAGACAGAAAGGGTAGCTGCTAGATTACCTTTCTGTCTTCCAGTAATGTAAAAGTTATAGATATTTTCTTTTAGTGAGATCGAACAGCGATTTTAAACTTAATGCAAATATGGGTAGAATTATTTAAGTAGCTAAACTTCTTATGATCCAAAATATTAAGTAGACTGTTGCAAAACGGGATGCAAAAGACCAATAAACACTTGATAATCAAAAAGAAAACGTAACGCAGAACCATAGTAAAATCACCGTAACCAAAATAGCATCGGGACAGTTTGCATTCATTACCGTCCGTCATGCAGCGGCGGCGCCGGCGCGGCTAGCGTAGCGGTACCGTGACCCTTCGTGATAAGCTTCGCTCGGGTGGCTTCGGCTGCAGTCGGCAACGATCGGGGTAATGAGCCAAATGAGGCCCTAGAGACATATTGAACCGACTTCAAAAAACGAGGTTCTCAATTCGACTCTATTTTTTTATAAGTTAAGGTAACAACCTTAACTTTCGATTGGGTCAAATAAAAATAAAAACATTTTTATTCATCATAAGGTATTTGTATACACTCGATGAACGTCAAAAACACAGTAAATCGGCTTTAGGCGCCCCTTTGGCTAAGGTAGGCCGGGAGAAAAAAGCCGGCGGAAAAAAACTCTCGGCACTCCTTT
>DWQK01003560.1:0-11408 GCA_018231225.1 Noctuana stator | reverse complement strand
CGACATCTGTTACTTTTTATTGTTGAACCATTACATATTTTGAGTAACAAGCAATCATATTTATAATTATTGAAATAATTATAACTAGCGTTACGAAAGCATTAGACTGCAAAATTATCGCGCACATTTTGTAAATTTAAGACTTACTTGATTTCATTGATGCCATGGCTAAAACTGGACTAAATTGAAATGGGATCAAAAGGGAAGCATCAGCTTTTAAATAAAAAAAGAATTATCATAATCGGTTCACCCAGTCGATAGTCATAAACTTAAAAAAATACAGTCGAATTGAGGACCTTTTTTAAATTCGGTTGAAAACTTTAATGTAACTAAACTTCTGTTGTATATATTTTGTTTGACTTCTTTAAGTTATACACTAATTTTAACAACAATAAAGTTTACCGTTTAAATAGTGAACCGGTGCAGAATCACCCCTAAACACCTACCATCACCCCTGTTCAAAAGCCCATCATTCGTAGTACCAAGGCAGCATAACTTGAAGGGTCCTTTCCATCATTAAACATTCATCGATATAAACACTTGGCGTGTTTGTCTATTAGGACGGGTCTTTACTTCGCTATTTTATTGCTATAAAGGGTTTTAACATTTACGAGTATGAACCTATAAAAAAAATCAATTGCCCAAAATTTATATAGACTTGTCACTTCAGAACGGTTGTACCAATATGGCTAATCTATGTTTTTTTGTTTAAAGTAGAGAGCTAGAGTTTGTTTGTTTGTTTAAATGCGCTAATCTCATCATGAGGAAGGTTATAGGCTATCAAGCATTACGATACTATTCTTAACGCGGGTGAAACCGCGTGGTAAAGCTAGTTTTGTTTATATGTTAGTAAACATGTTAGTAAAAGACAAGAAAAAATTTAAAAATTATACGGAAATTATTAAATGGTTATTATAACACCTTGCATTGCTTTTAGATCCGGCTTTCTGCATAGTAACGAATATTACCAGGGTAGCATAACCTGAAGGGTTCTCCATCATTAAACATTCATACGAAACACTTGACGCGTATGTCTATAAGGACGCATCCCTATGGACGTTGGCCTCAGACGATACATTTTTAAAAGGGATTCCCTATTGTAAGGTCAAGAAATTATGTCTGAGACAGTTTGGTTGTATCTTAAA
The DNA here is from genome assembly GCA_018231225.1 of Noctuana stator. Classification (NCBI taxonomy): domain Eukaryota; kingdom Metazoa; phylum Arthropoda; class Insecta; order Lepidoptera; family Hesperiidae; genus Noctuana; species Noctuana stator. The sequence continues at coordinate 10,263 of DWQK01003560.1, read as the reverse complement.
AATTAAAGATTAAAAAAGCAAGGGTTGAAGTTACACCCAATTTCAGAATAGTTTTTCTTTGTTTTCTTAATGGTTTTTTTTTATATAAATGACTGTTACTCATTTATTCGTTTATCTAACCTTAATATTTAGCTGTTTTTAAAATCAACTGTTGCTTCTCTTTCCGTCTTTGTTTCGAATGTACTATAACACATAAGAAAGTATTCCCAAAATTATTATACAAGAGATTTTAAAACAGTAAAAATGAGAGCCTTCATATATACTTTAACTACCCATATACGAAGAATAAAACCGTACGCCACAAGAAAACAATACATCTCTATAGAGAGCCTCCTTCATCCGCTTAAGCCTGCGCAGGTGTCGCGAGAGTAGGTGCTTTCGTCCTTTTTAATATACCCTAGATTTGCAATAACACCGGCTCGTGAATATACGGGCTTCCATGCAATAACTGTGACATCCGAATACATTAATCAAAGAGGTAGCAGGATTTTTCGGTAGAGGATATTACGCATCTAACTTATGGTAGCTTGGTACCTAATATCGCACTCGGATTGTAGATTATGTTTTCTTTCCGCACGTCGGCGATCCACTTTATTTATGGCGTCCTGGTAATCCTTTGGTTTATATACGCGAGATTAAAATTGTTATCACGAAAGGTTTTGTTTAGCAAACGTACTTACGAGTAAGAAACAATTTTTTTACTTTCATCAGTAAGCAATTAAAATAAAAAGTTGTGTCATTAAAAATTTGATATATTTAACTAAAAATTCTCAGTAAAAAATGTCTCCGAAGTAATATTTTCAAACAACCGAAGCCAAAGAAAATACGGGATGAGAAATGGCCACCGTACATTTTTCACTCCAAACCCTTGGCCACCCCGAAAATTCAGCCGGACCCCTCATCCTGAAACCTGAGAGGGCCTGTCCACTCCCGGAGATATCTTATCTTAACGACCCTCCTCCCGCCGTTGACCCCTCGATACAGCGAGCAGATATGAAATGGGCAATTTTGGTCAACTCCGCTAACTACGCTACTGAAACGACTGTTTGTTGTTCACCGTAAGTAATTGTGCGATGTACAAGTTGCGTTTAATCTTGATTTTTGGTGGCCATTGCCACCGGAGTTTGTCCACGTACAACCATAACGCCTTTTAGTGTAATGGCATTCACCAAGTTTGTAGGCCGTCCGAGAGCCAAAACTGTTTAATCTCATTCATGATAGTCTAACATTTCTCCTAAATAATATGTCTATTAGTTCATATTAGTTCATCAAATTAAGGTTATGTAAGTTCGCAAGGTCAAGGGCTATACTGACATACGTAACGAGCTTACTTCATTTCCCGTGAGACTGAAGATAATATATGAATGTGACAACAAGTTTGCTTGACGAAGAAATAATGTAATTGACATAAATGTTCCACTAAACGTCGTTTGTCCTCCATCCTACTAATATTATAAATGTCAGTTCAATCAGTCTAAATAATCTCTCTTTAGCTAGTGGCACAAGCTAGAGACAATGTAATTTTTAAAGACCCATATCTCTAATATCTTGATTTCAATTTGTCTTTAAAGACCTTCCGTACATTCTTAAAAATGTTGGTCTCTTGAGCCGGATTTCGTGAACAATACTTGTCTAAACAGTCACAATTTTACCGAAGTAATCTGCGACTTGCAAATAGATTACTTTCTGAAGCAGTGTCAATATTTTCGCAGCATAACCCTTTAATATCAAACGCCAACACGAGGTCCTATGCAAACGTAAGGAATACGATAACTCGGTGCCACCCGGGATGCGAATCCGTGACCCTCGCAAACATTCGCGCTATCGAATGACAAGTATTAATTAACTGAGCTAACGAAAGGCGAGACAGTCTGTGTAAGTGCAACTTTAATGGTTTTCAAATATAGAATCATAAAGTCGGTTATAAAGAAGTATTCTGAGGCTCACCAAAAAGGGCTTCATCAACAAGTTAAGGTCGAGGCGTTACAACTCGATACCACAGACATAGTAAGAAAACTTAAACGGATAAAACCATTTGAGTTAGACTTAAACGGACAAAAGCATGTTAGTTTAGCGATAAAATAATCCAAAAGATAGTGCAGTGAATTAATTAATAACATAATCTATATTCCGATAAGAATTCAAAAACATGTACACTCCGTTATTGAATTTGGAAATCACGTCAACCATCTGGAAGGCGTCTGTCCCATTTAAAATACATTGCAAATTCAAATTTCGCTCTCGCATCCCAAGACGGACTTTGTGAGTTTTCCATCCCTGTCTAATACGTGCTGCAACGTTCGCCATTTCACCTACACACTCTATTTCCGGCAGTACCGAATATCCTGTCCGACCGTTGGCGGAGGCATTAAACATCGTGGACTTAAAAAGTGGGAGGAATATCTGACTCGGGGATAAACGGAAATGATTCCTGTCGTCCCACGATGGATGTTCCCGGTCCGCATATCGAAGATTCCGTTATTGTGATGAATAAAATCCACGACACAAAAACAGTACGCTGACGTATGCAGTTGGCGAGCGGCATCGACGCAACAGCGACGAACTTTGTGCAAAGAAAAGCAGGAGATGTTTTAAACTTTACTTAAGTAACTTGTTCGGGACACGAGGCTTTTGAAATAGCATTTATTTCAATTGAAATTTTGGGTGAATATGCAGTTTTAAAATTTCTTTGGTGATAAATTGGCAATAGTTTCGTTTTCAAAGTCAGAGCAAATGATTATAAAAACAAAACTTGAACCAGTCATAGGTCGTATTTAATAATAAGCAAGTAAAGCCATGTATTTGGTACCAATATTTATCATAAGAAGTTAATATCTTCGTCTACAACAAGCGATCTCCTATCTATCTATTCCAGACGACATTCAGCTAACCAACCAGTGTTTATTTCGTCGCCAAATAAAAAATCCTACAAGTTAATTCCTAGAAGATTCCCTTACAGCGTCGCCGCCTTCCAATATTAATAAATTCTCATTTCCAGGATTCGTATGCAATTTGCCCCCGACTCCTCCAAGTAAAACTTACGACTCGCCCTTACCCTAAATAAAGCAAGGGCAGACTAAGTTTTCCGAGCGTTTTTAACGCGAAAACGAACAAAATTGAGCCATATTTTGGGGAGCGACCAGTTATTGGATTAACAGGTAGACGCAAGTAAATACGTCCGCTAAAATTTACGAGGTAATTATTTCAGCTGGTCAAAAAAGAGAATTCCTCACTGATGCTTTAAACGTTGATAATGTGATATCAAACATAGATAAGGCGTACGATAAGTGCCCATAACAATCTCAGGATGTATTTATCTCAGAAAACAAGCAGTTGCTCAATCGCGGAAAATAACAACGTCGAGCAAAGGACTCCGCTCACATTAGGATGAAATAAACATCAGGTCAACGGTTCTATTTCCTATCCGATCGAGCGGTTTGACATGCCTCCATAATAATCGTAAAGTACCAGGCTGGCATAACGCAAGAGACATTGTACTCGCATAAATAAAGTATAAATTCTTTCGGGGCGATGCTTCCATTCCGCTGCGGTGCCTCTCAAAGCGAACCCGATACGAACGTAACTCAACACCGCACGCCTAGGAATTCCGCGTTTCGCAATATCTTCTCTCTATGATGTCTTGGTGCTTCTATTAATATTATGTTGAGCTTGTCGCGAGGAATTATGTTCGTGTGCTTGAAGGAAGACGCAACAAAGTTATTATGGGAAACGTTAGAGTTGCCGTCTTAAGTTTCCTCTGACGACGAATTTCGGCAAAATCTTCGATGGTGGTCTTAGACTTATTTTGATTATAGAGTATCAAATTTATTTGTATAGCATATTTGCCATACTTTTTTTAGATTATCCTACCAATATTATAAACGCTATAGTTTGTAAGTATGGATGAATGAATGATAAATTGATATTTCTTACTCTTTCACGTAAAAACCACTGAATGGATTTTCATGAAACTTTACAATAATATAGCTTATACATCAGAATAATACATAGGCTACAATTAATAAGGATATTATGAGAATTGCTCTAAATATTAATCCTGCGCGGACAAAGTCGCGGACACCTACTCATCTTAACATAATCCATTGAAGAACCACTAATATAACTATAGGAAGAAATGGATCAGATTATAAAATTAGTGTCAAACATCATAGAAGCGTTTAACATTTTATTCCCAATCAGTTTTCAAAACACGCACCAGACCTTCAAAACATCTGAACAAGGTTTCAAAACAATAGAAGACGAGAAACGCCGCGGGGATTCTGTACCGGGATTACCGCAGCCTTATAATTATTTTTAGCCCCCTGAAAGGGCTTAAAGTCACTGGTGGGATTTGTTCTCGGCGACGTTATTCAATATTATTTCTTGGGAAAATTTCGGGGGAGACACGTTACGGCAGGTAACGCATTATGGGAGATTTAGCGCCGCACGATCCTATGGATGGATGATTCAGGAGATTATACGAGACAAAACTAATAATCGTGCGTTCCATGTGCGGTTGATTAATAGACGTGTGTAAAGATGTTATCCTTATTGATACGGCTGATGAATGCTCAACAGTTCGTGGCTCCGTGAGATGTTTGTTTAAAGTTGTACTCGTATCTTCAAATTATGTCGGCCTTCTTAGCAGGGTGATGTAACGCATCATTGGATCCAATTAAGCAAGCCTTAGAAGTCCTGTTGAAATTCTGTTAGAATTCTACAGTACTACAGGACAGAGTAACTTTTATCCGGTGCCATTCCATACAACGCAGATCGCAACCGTTGACTATCACTGTCGATCTAAAATTACAAAATAGCCAGCAACCTGCTCGGACCGTCCAAATTCAAATTCAAACGGTCTAGATTGTAGTGTTTTAAAATTCATACCGTTTACAGTCACGGACATTCGGATTGTTACCAATATTGCATGCGCCGCGCTGAATTTAAATGCGACCACGCTCGACGATTTCCAACTAGCGAGATCACTACCCTCCTTTTTTGGCCCGTTATAGCCGAGCAATTCCGAATTAGCGTGCGGGGCGTTCGATTCAATCACAGAGCCCGCCGCGTCGCGACATGACTCCAACCGGTGTAATCGCTAATCGAACCTCCATATTCGTATCTGGACTCTCAGCCAAGGATGCCCGCGTGCGACATTGAATTCATTTGATTCGAAAATTGGAATTGAAACACGGCGTGCGGTGCGATGCGGTTTCCATTGAATCGTGCAGGTGGCGCGATGGCGCGCTGTCACCGCGCTCCGCTCCATTTCCCGCGCCGTAATCGAATGAATATTACAAACATCACGCTGACAGCTATGCACTCGCGGCTCGTATGTGGGTCGAATGCGCTTTTTGATGTCTATTTGAAGTATTGTCTACGTCCGACCGCGCTACCACCGTGGCATTGACGCCCGACAATTTTTAGCGCGTTAAAATTCAGCCGTGAAAAACCGATTTAGTTCGTTCAATAATGCTTTCGAGATTTTCGAGTTAATATTGACGCGTACCGACCTATGCCGGTACCGCTTTGCAGGAAGCCGTAATGAAAGCACTTAGCGCTAAGCGAAGCAATTATAAGTAATTTGGAGCGCGGTAATGGCCGCGGATGGGGATGCGCAAAAACGCGCGAAACGGAACGCGCTAAAAGCTCTCTAATTCGATTGTCGGCGGTCGCCCACTTTTTAAACTTCGAACTCTGGACGTTCCCGGAAATAGAAGAGAATACGAATTTCGAACGAGCACTCTTTTCGAATTCGCAAATAAATCGTCGAAGGTCGCCTCGGATAGAAGCGTAAGCTTTTCACGCTTCCCAGTGGCGGCAATTAAAACTCGTTCGTGGAAAATTCGCGGAATTCATAGCCATAAAGAAAGCGGGATTCGGGTGGTTGTGAATGAAACGGAGACGGCGGGCTCAACGGAGTTTGCGAGCGTCACCTGAACCGAAGTGCGCGAGCGGAGCGCCTTCGGAGCCGGTGATTTATGGACGCGGATCCGGACCGGTAATGAAATTGCACCCCGCGCCCCCTCGCCAGAAAGCCATTCTAGAAATTACTACGCAACACGGGATCGTGCACTCGCGACACTCGGGGCTCCCTATCCGTACCGTCTTATGCTAATGTTTATTTTTTACGTCATCAATCACAATGATAAAACGTGGAGCCAGTATTGAGGCGTCGAACGGCTCCGGTTTAATTGCGTTGGAAGAGGAAGAGGTGACTTTTCGAACGCTCTTTGTCTACGCAATGAAAAATTTATTGCTTTCGCTGGAAAATTTTAATTGAACACGGGACGCTCGTCGCTTACAATTGTACGGCGAAACGTTGACGACTTGTTATAAATACGTTTTTTTAATTCACCATCGCTTTTGACTTTTTAATGAGGAAATGCATTCACCAATCGGCAATTCACCAAGCATGGTGAAGTATGCTCCAAGCCTGCCCCGGTTACGGGGACAGGCTCGTGCCCAGCAGTGGGACAAGAAAAGGGTTGAAGGCAATGAGGAAATGGTACTATTTTTAACGAAAAACAATGAACATCAACATTCATTCCTTTGGAATCTACAAAGAATCATCGACGGAAATAGATTGATGAAGTGTGAATTCGCGTACGATAGAGTCAATCATGCATCGCCTCTATCATCAGTCATTTGAATGGGAAGCTAAGCCCGTGTCTCTATAGGTACAGGAAGCACAAAAAGTAAATGTCCATGTTATTTACTTTTTGTGCTATCGTGACTGATAAAGAATAGCTCAAACGGTATTTGGATGCTCCTAAAACCTTTTCCATTGGACATATTTATGGTTAAAGTAATCTTCCATTTACAATTTTTATGACGAATCAAGTAAAGTTTTCTACGCTTTAAATAGCTCATATAAACTACAATTTTCTTAATATCCATCGCCACGAATATAAGCAACTTACAGTACTCACCGTTAAGTGCTGGAAGAGCCACGCCCTAAGGATATTCGTGGCCACCTTCGGGAAGATGCCTCGCTTTTTCTGGTTCTTCTTGCCGTTCGTGTCGTCGTCCTCTTCCCCCGTCCCCTCTCCGGAGCCGATACTTGCGTTGCTAGCGTCACCTGGAAAGAAGGAAATGCTTTTTATATCTTTGTCAGGCTGTAGTGTGGCGCACTCACGCACTATGCATAGCAGCGCGTAGGGTTATCATAAGTAATCACGTCTTGTTTAGAGTAGCTACATTACTTCCTAATAGGTGATTTTAGTTAAGGTATCACGTACTGTTTTAATATATAAGATCTTCACCATGGTTGTAAGAAGAGTTGAATAGATACTTAGAGTCCGACTGAACACTCCGTGTTTCATTGGTCCCTCGGGACTCCCCTCCCCAAGGGACCCATTTTCCCTCTCTTCACTCCGCCTCACGACCAACACTACATGGCCACCGTGACAGGACAGAGTGCAACACCTCATGACGACCAACACTACATGGCGACCCCGCACCACATGGCAAACCTCTGAACACTACAAGGCAATCAGAAGATTGTATAAATAGGTATTACTTCGAATCCAGGGTATTACTTCATATTACTTCAATAGGTATTACTTCAATCTAATGAATTATATTATAAATGCGATAGTAGTTGCCTATCTGTGACGTCATCATGGCCAAACCGTTGAAGCAATTGTGATGAAATTTCCTAATTAGTTATTATAAAAGTGATACTTAAGGGTCTTGGGATGAAAATAGGCTACTTTTTTCTCCCATTTTCTTCAGGAGTACCCATTTTCGATTTCCCTTTAGACACGCTAGCATAGGCTAGTTAGTTATATTTAACTGGGTGGGTGCAAATAAGAAACACTCGGTCGCTGTGGTCGTTGTAAGTGACTTAGCAGAAAATTGGTTTAAGCAAAATTTCGTCATGTCAGTATCAATGCTTGTTCCTTCAGATTCAATGCATTTCTAGAAATTTCCATTAATCTAATTACTCAAATGGCAAAGCAAAAGCGCTTTATCGCCACACATCGGCACAGACAGACAGACAGGCGAGACAAATTTCGTACTTAGCTCATTACAATAACGTGTTAATCGCACCGTAGGTACCAAGCGTGCAGGGACCGCAGGAGATGTCGCGACGCGTCGTTCGCTTATCACCCGTGCGTCTGGCATATTAATTAGAAACGCCAACTAGTATTTATTTAATCAGCTGCCACACCGCTGATTCGTATCTTGAGTACATACGCTTAATTAATTCTTAGTACGTCTCAGTGCGTGTCTGGTTGGTTCGCGGATTCGTTACTGCGATGTGCGTTTGCGCGGAAATCGTCTACACACTGTTACGAGTACTTATTGCTATGAGCACACTTCGCTTGTTTTATGATACGGCGAAAGTTATATGAAATAGGTAACTCCATTACCGTTGAGAGATTATTAGCTATGTAATAATTTGTTGATAACTTGTAATTTTATACACTTGATTTTAAAGGAGTGCCGAGAGTTTTATTCCTTCTTTCTCCCGGCCTACCTTAGCCAAAAGGGCGCCTAAAGCCGATGTAAGTTCTTTGATGTTCATCCAGTGTAAACGTGTACCTTATGATGAATATTTTCAATTTTCAATTTTTTGTAAGGTCCTAAGTTAGATTTACGGTGGGACACAAATTTAAATGATGAATTTATAGTTCTGTTCTCGGTATGGGTTATTGCGTAACTGTCTGTATGTGTCCATGGCATGACTGTAAGTGTGAAGTGTTATGATAATATTAATAATGTATAATGTATCTCCAAACTGTATTTGAACTAAATATTTTTTGTAAAAGATACTCAACATTTTTTTAACGCTTTACACTGACAGCCCCACACTAAGATTCCTTGTCGTGGGTGCCACGGACACACACAAAGACACAATACACAAACACCCAGAGCGGTAACAGAAATCTAAATTCATCATTTAAATTTCTGCCCGCCGGGGATCGAACCCGGGACCCTTCGAATGGTGGACCGGCGTGGTAACCACTACACCACGCTGGTCGGAAAAGAATACAAAATAACTTAAAAGCAGCTTTAGCAATGTTTTATTCTATTCCCTTTATTTTTTCTCAGATAAAAAGGTGTTTTGCTGTTGTAGGTACAATACAGAGACACACTTTACTCACGAAACGTGGAGCGGAAGGAAGAACAGACGATTCTTTTATCATCGTGTGGTATAACCTGAATAATTAAGGGGAATTCACTCCGATGCTGTACGTGTACCAAGAGAACAGGAGCGTGGAACACGATAAACAAATTAGTGTGCACTGAGCCGCATCAAATATTCATCGTAGCAGGAACAAATCGAATCAGTACCTACTGTGCCCGGGTGTGCTTCATCTTATTTCTGTTCGCTTGGTATCGTTGTGTGTCGGTAAATAAAAAATTATGTCGCTTGCTTGTATTGTTTGTTACTTTAACGTTATAGAATACTAGCTGTGCCACGCGGTTTCACCCGCGTTAAGAATTGTGACGTAACGCTTGATAGCCTATAACGTTCCCCATTAATGTAGCTGTCACACACAAAAAGAATTTTTCAAATCCGACTTGTAGTTCCAGAGATTAGCGCTCGCGTTCGCTTGGAATGGTGGACTGGCATGGTAACCACTACACCACGCGGATCGCGGTTACAAATCCTTTCTATCGAGGTTCTATCTATCTAAGGAGGTTCTCAATTTGACTGTATTTTTTATTTTTATTACCTCATAACTTTCGACTGGCTGAACCGATTTTGATGATTCTCTTTTTAATTGAAAGCTGATACATCTCATTTTAAGCAAATAAATAATAGGGAGAGTCCTAACAACGGCATCCATGAAAAAACCATATAAGTCTTAAATTTAAATATGTGCGCGACAATTTTGTAGTCGGTATTTTTCGTAACGCGAGTTCAGTAGGTACCTATAATTATTTATGTAGGAAATGATTTTAAGTATATTTTATCAATTCAACATAAAAAGCTCAAAAAACTGCCTTTTCTATCGATAACTAACGTGTCGTCTTCAGTGACCGAACTGCTCATTATAGCTAATCCATCTATGGTGTATGCTCCCATGGCGTGCGTAAGCCGATTGCCGCAACCCGACACCGAACCCGCGACCCTCGCATGGGGATGCCGCTGAGATAACACTCAAGTGTGGGGTTACAAATGTTGTGGATTGTAGAGATCATTTTTATCAAAAAGTTTTAACAAAATGACAAATATTTTAGAATATGGCAAACATACATAATTTTACCGGAGATTTATCTAAAGATAGAAGTTTAAGTCCATAGTCC
>DWQK01003559.1:0-11409 GCA_018231225.1 Noctuana stator | reverse complement strand
TTTGGAACCCAAATCCTTAACACCCAATCTTGAACATTTCTGTGACAGCAAAAGAATGTACTTTACAACGCCGCTTCAAAACTAATTAAAGTAAATATGGGTCAGTCAATGCCATGTCGAATGACGGCCAATACGGCTTTCGACAAGGTTTATCGACCGTCATTTAACACGCACTGACGGCGTAACGTGTCAGCAGAATCACTGAAGCGCGAATGACGTTTATGCTATTAGCCACACGAATACTGACTACAGCTGACATTCATTAACTTTGTATATCTGTTATAACTACTAGAATCCTTACAAAGACTAATAAATTGCTGATACACCTTTCAAAGAAATGTACTATACCTTTTAGTCGGTAAAGTCCATTAACTATTTTGCAAAGAAATGTAACAGTTACCGCTTCAAAATATACCGTTGCTTAGAAGTTTGTACCTTTCTTAGAAGGTTACTCTAGGGAAATTATATTTGCAAAATTTCACAGCAAAGTCATACCTAATAAATGATTTTATTAACGGTGAAGTTTTCGTTTTTAGGGTTCCAGAGCACAATGTGACGTAATATAATCCTTTATGACAAATGATGTAACGTTGCGATGTCGTAATCAGAACGATGTCTGAATCTGTCTGCCACAGACATTAATCTCCCAGCACTTATTGCGATTTCCGCACGAAATGGCGCGAAAAAAACGCGAGTGACGTCACATTAATAGATCTATGAACATTGTTTATATAAAAATGTTGGAACTTCAAACTGGCGGCGGGACGTACCGAATCCACTTTTATCTAATCTTAATTGTTCGAGATTCAAATAACTAAAAATTAATGTATGCATTAAATGAGTGTGAATATTTTAAGTAGTTTTGGCAAAACTATTGACAACGAGCGACAATAAATATAAAATTCTAAAATTCCGTTCTGAAAATGGATTAAGTTTAATAAATAATACATAAAAATATGTACTCGTAATAATAAAAAATACCTACACACCTAATAAAAAATTATTTATTTACATTTTCTGCTTACTTTTGCACTAAATCCCTTAAGATTCTCTGTATAAGTTCAACCGATACAAAATATCTTGACGGAGAAAACGCAAAAGTGCCGACTGCTGCAAAGAACCACGCATATACCAATCGCCTGAAAGCTTGATCTATATTAATGTATATATTCATGCATTCATATATCTTCATATACTCGTGAAATATGTATGCGTTCAAGTCACGCTTGACAAATTTTCTGAGTGTATATTTCCGTCTTCTTGTACGTTCAAGATAACTTATTTGGCAACATAATAATATTTTATGTTAATGAAGTGGCAGGTACGGAGCTATGCTTAAATATTAGAAGCTTAAAAAAATTTGCCGATTTATTTTAGTGTCTTTTCCGTTTCCGTTATAAAGAAATATAATATATTACATATATAATAATATGCATCTTCTACTGCGAGTCGCATTTTTAAGTTTATTTGCGAGTTTTTTTAGTATGTTAGGTACTAGTTCCACGAAGTGATCAACGGACTGCAATGACTAGAAAGCCCTTTGTTAATTCTTGATACGAAAAATAAGAAAGAAATTTAATATAAAACAACTTACCAATTCTTTAGAATTCTACTATTAAATAAACGTCTAAATAGTAAATAGGGACGCCATTAGCGCGCTCGGCACGAATTTGCATTAAGATTAACGATGTGCTCTTTAGCGCACTCTCCATGCATCCACGTACGCTCATTTGTGTTTCTATTATTTAACTTCAAGTGTTTATGTTATTTAATTGTGTAACATTTTTAGAAGAGAGCGCATAGACCCGTTGATAGTGTATATCAAAAGTGATATCACGAACAAAGATTTCAATCGATCAAATTAGACCACGATTTGGTCGGTACTCAGATGAAACTGCTAGAAGGAATTTCACGCGTACTTGCTTACGTGCCTTGGAGGGCACGTAAAACCATCGGTCCCAGTTGACATCACACTTACCGCCAATTTCCGAAAGACGTAAAAATCACCTAATCAACTGACAAATATATTGTCAAGTGTCTATTGCGTTTGATTACCTAGTATTATGGTAAAACCCGTCTCACGGCACACAAACCTAGCGTTGACTACCACTAGATTGACACAATATCAAGTGAGAAGCCAAATTCTACTTGAGAATCGTATGTCAAATGGTTTAGACCTTTTAAAATGTTACTAATTCTAATTGTTTTTAGATAGCTGTTTGCTGTTTAATTAAAATACGTGTTAATCGAATAAGATTTTGATTAGTGTGTCAGAAACCGGCTGTAGGTAAACGTAGAATTCACTCGTAACTTAAAAAAATACGCTGCCTCATTATAGCAGGTTATGAATCAAAACATTACCACCACATTTAGCAACAGTTAGCGTAATAAAAATGCTATTTAGGGCACAATCTTTCGTACATTAATATTATCTTCGCCTGCGCCTAACTGCCTTGGCACAATATAACTTGGCAAACGGTGGTTATAAAAAAATCCTCAATAAAACCAGAGGTGGAAACTACCCTTAGGCTCTACGCACACGCAAATGTAAAATTTATTGAGACACACGATATATATGACGTCATTATACGTATGTAGCGGTTATGTAATGTTATGTAAATATGTATCATGTAGTATCATGATAGTAGTATAGACAAAGGTATTTAAATTACTGACCTCTAGCCACCACTTCGCCTGTGTGGGAAGTCATTTGTTTCGTTTTTAGTTTGTTTATTGTTGTCACAACTTATGCGATATTAATTCTTTCTTTCGTTCTTTCTTTCTTCCTAGATAGTTTCAGGTCAGCGATCTGACGAGTGTCCAACTATTTTCGCCACGGGGTGGCTGGCTTCGGGCCAATTTGTCTAATGCCTAGTTATGCTCTATTTACTGTCCTACCCGTTTCTGGATCAAGAATATACATTATTGTATGTAACGGGACACGCCACTCGGGTATATGGAAGCACCGAAGCATAAAATCATTGTTCAATTTTGTTTTATAGCCGACAAACTTGGGCTTTCCATTCTGTGTATGGAATTGGTTGGCGTGATTTCCATATTTTTAAATAGTAATGTATTTTTTGTATAGATTCTACCGATTGTAGAGAATTTGTTACGAAGTTTAAATAAATTGATTTGGAAATCACTGACACTGCCATGTTTATAACTCCCCGTGGATGTAAAGTTAGTCCGCTCTTATGTTTAGGTTGCATTGGGAGGACTTCAAAGAATTTTTCACAATAAAACTATTTTAATGCTTGTTTTAACCCTGTTTAAAACAATTACAATTATAATACACAATATCAGAATATAAAATAGACATATCGGCTTCTATAGACATATCGGTCTCTAGACCTATAAACGCCATACATTCGGGAAACAGCACTAAAAGTTTTCAAATAAAAAAGTTTAGCAAAGTTTATTCGTATTTGGTTCCTCTAGCTTTTATCCGAAGAGAATGGCCACTACAAAACGTAATAAAAACACCCGGTTTTTGTGTTTCCACTTAACATGTACCTACGTTTGAAGCAAAAGTAACGCTTGTAAACGTTATTTTTAGCAGATATTTTTGAAGAAATCTAATGAAAGAAGGAATGAAAGGAAAGTATGGTTAGCAGTATAGTTTAAATTTAAGAAAACAAAAATTGTGTAGGTACAAATTGAACAATTGTATTTCTTATATTTGTCATCAATATGTTGTGTATCTTTAAGTACAAAGGTACATCAAATATTTCGTTAACATAACATTTATAATGAGGAGCACGTAAACACAACCACAGTAGCGCTCGCACTAACACGTACAATTATTCGATTCCGAGCGTAAAATATAAAAGAAGCACGAGAGATCGCGGTGGTTAATTGCATCAGATATGAAAGGCAGTCTGAAAATCAAGAAAACACTGAAAATGCTATTTTTAGGGGCGTGCAGGGACTGTGCGGTAGAATTATTGAATTAGCGAGCGCCGGGCGCACAGCAGTCTTTTCACAGCGCACTCGTAGAATACGGTATGGCTAAAATGGTGAAATTGAACAAATTCAATGTTTGCTCTTTTTACTCTGTGGACATTAGTTTTGGATGTTCGAGATTCCGCTGACTGGACTCGTCTGATTTTAAATTTTCATCCCTGATTCAATTTGCGAGTATTAAATGACACGCTTGAAAAATTTGCGAGCGCAGTGTGGAAACAAGAAAATATGCATCTGTCAAAATGGCCGGTCGCGTCGCGTACGAGTATAGCAACCACAGGCAAAAAAATACTATCAATAATATTGAAACAAGATAATTGACCAGCTATTTTGATGGACGCAAAAACATGACTAAATTTTCTTTTGCTATGCTTCGTCGATTTTAAGGAAGTCAAACATTAATATGAACAATAAAACATAATTCTCTCTATTTCGTTCTATATCAAAGACTTTTCATCTAAACTATCATTTATCATTAATCTGTTATAATTCCACATCCTTCTCCCTTTTCAAGGAAACTTAACTACCTTCACATCTTCTACATCGAAAAACCAGTGATTATTTATAGTAGGCACACAACTACGAATAATTAGGAAACTGGTATGAAAATATCTAACTCCAGGCTATCAGTGCTACTCTATAAGTCACAGGCAAAGTCAAATTTTTATTCATCATAAGTAGCAATAGTAAAGTAGCTACAAATAGTAAAGTAGCTACAAACAAATATAGTTATATTATGCACCATCTGACTTTTGATACCACGAAACAATTATTATGTTACCCGCACCGTAGTCTTCAAAATAACAATAGGTACACCATTAAACAGATTGGTTCTCCAGGAACTTCGAAAATTTAATCATCACCTACTTCACATGCCATCAACAGTAATGATGTGGCGGTAATTGCATATTTACAGTTGACGTCGTAACGTGCCCTCTGATAATAATGAGTTCTGGCAGCTGACAGAAATTTAAATACCTCGCTCACACGTCTATCTGACCGTCTGTAATTTAAATAACTAATCAGGCTACCATTTCATTTAATTGAGTTAACTTCCACGCTATAGTTTGTAGATTGGCAATAGGTCTTAGAACCCTAAGCTAAGCTTACCCGTAAAAGTTATAAACTGGAATGAAATTAAAATTTGAATTGTACGCACTAAATACCGGTACCTACCTAGTGTTGTTGAAATTTTTTGCCATCCTGCGTCATTGGTTATTCTGTATTTTTTCGCGTATTATTTGTATAATAAGTATTTACTTATTCACGTAAGCAGATTAATCGAGATTTAGTTTTAGATTGAGCTTTTGACTTATGATTTGACTTGAGCCTTTAATAGAGACTCGGTGGCAACGTACGGAACCCTAACAGTTCAAGTTCCGAATCCAATTTTTACATAGAACACTTTATTGTAGTTAACATACAATCTCAAACAGAATAACTTCGGTAGAATAATTTTAATTCAGCCGGATAAAGTTGAAGGAGAAACTGTTCGCGGTTTCAGAATTCAAATTAAACTGCTTAAGTACCAAGGTAGACGAGCGTCTTGTTATACTTATTCTGGAAACAATTAACTTTGCACTAATAAGTAATATCTATTAATGTCTTGGAAATTAGATCGTTCTTTTTCTAACTTAACACTAACGCAAAGTCTTACATCCTTATTTCTTTCTAGAGAGACACTTTGTAAGTTTTTAATTTTCATTTACCACTACTTGTCTTTTAAATTATTAAAGTTTATAATCTGTATCCAGGGTGCACCACTTTGAAGTTCCGCTGAAGTTTCTAAGGACAACAGATACTCTCGCCTCAAAAAGAGTATCTAAGTAGTATTGAAATGCAACAAAAATACAATTTTCAAATGCACTTACGTCCCTTTGATTCCATTCAACACAAAATGCACTCAACTAAATTAACAATCGATAAAACGTAACTTAATTGTCCATTACGAAGTGACGTCGCATTAAAATAAATTTGTTTTGAAAGAGCCATTAGGTATTATAAACGACTCGCCGACTTTTGCACCGCTATTCACATTCATCCCTTTTGACCTTATTAAGGGGGTAATAACTTGAGCGGCCATACGTTTTGTTTGCAATAGACAGCCCTTTCTATAAAACATGGAATATTAATGTAGCATAATTTATCAGTGGAAACTGAACAGAATGAGCTAGGGACATTACTGATATCCTAGGTATGTTTTTTTTTGTTAAGCTGCCAATAGGTATTCAGTTTAGTAATCTTTCAGGAGATAGTTGTATCTACCCGTCTCATCAGCATTTACTTCTCTGGATCATCCATCCAGGGTGTTAGGATCCAATTTATTCAGCTGGTTTAAGCTGCCGCTTCCATTCCATTCCAAACAAATAACTAAATGTAAAAATATAAATGCTAGCAAACTATCAATTAGCTACTACAATCTCCGAATCACCTAGAAATTTTACATCATTTCATACTGGTGATGTTAAAAAATCGGCCCCAATACGATACTGACCTACAAAATTATCGCCTTCCCCGGTTGTGGAAAGAGTCCCGTGCCCAGCAGTGGGACGTAAAAAGGGTTGCAGGCAACATACTAAATTAACATTTATTTTAGGAGTATCCCAATGTAGTATTGCCAATAATGGTCTACCTACTAGCTCTTTACACAAAGGGAGGCAAGTGCGACAGATGTGAGAATTAAAAACTGTCCGCCATATTTATTTACATCACGCCATTCGGCTATTAATAACGGCGTGGGCTCTAATCCGCTAATGTTGGCATTTGCATTCGAAGCCGAATGTGCCTCATTTCTCTCAAGCTTTAATTGCCTCTGAAACATGCGATTCATATTTGTATGTAACCAAAACTACAAACAACATTTTGTCATACAATAACTTTTGTTACGATTTCGGTGCCAGCATTGAAATAGTAAACATGTAAACATAATTCAAACGATATCCTAAAAAAATGAATATAAAATGAAATGTTGGTAAATTATTTAAAAAAATTAATATAATGACAGCGCCACAAACTATATTATAGGTACTATAAGTATTACTTATATAAGCATCAGAAATTACTCTACTATTGGTTAATAAACAGACATATAGCAAAGCTTGATTTTTCTGGTAAGCTAATATTGTATTATACATACATGGGCGCTTAATATACAAATGCGCATTATGCAATATGCGCATACTACAATATGCGCATTAAAATATCACATCCACAATACCTAAGGAAGTTTATTGAGAAAATTATTTATTCGAATGTAAAGCCAATATTCGAATATTATTCGGTGGAGGACTCACAATAATATTACGCTTCGAAGGGGTAATTTCAGCTTTCGTAATTATTGCCTTCAGTATTCAGTCGAAGGCTATGAATATTAATTTTTTCGATCTGTACTTGGTTCCGCTGCTTATTTATATTCCGTTTTAACTTGGAAACTACGATAGCGATTCAACGCCAATTTGTATAAACCGATAAACTGAAATCAATGGACGCAGTACTAGGAATATTTCTCGTATACATTTTGAAAATGTAATTTAGAATAAAAGCGACTCATTTCAAAAACAACGGAAAATGACAGTTCAGTTTGAAAATAACAATGACTTCTTGTACTAATAGACAACCTAAATAACGCTTCACACAGACCCACACCAGAATTCCCTGTGTCGTAAGTGCACAAAGACAATTATACAAACACCCAGACCGAGAATAGAAATCCAAATTTATCATTTAAATTTTTGCCGCCCCGGGGATCGAACCCGGGATCCTCCGAGTGGTGGACTGATTCTCTTTGCTTCATTCTTTCAGTAACACCATGCAAGGTTTCCGATTTACGGTAAGACACTTAACCTCCTCATTAGTACGTATTAAATATTTCTTGTTTTCTGTATACCGTCAAGAAACTCCACTTCACTTGAAGGCAAGGCACTTAAAGCTTTTTGTAATTAAAACGCAATTTATAAAATCTCGTACAACCAAGACGCAACTGACTTGTTCTCGTGGATATATCTTGACCTAATTTTGCTCATGCCAAACGTTAGTCCTATAAAAAACATGCTGGCAACCCTCCCTACGACTATATCTGAATGGAGCTATATCGAACGTCCTACTGTACTAAAAAGAAACAAAAGAATCCTTTTCAGGCCAAAGCGTCTCTAAATGGCAGAAAAAAAAATTGCATCATATTAAGTACCTACTCGTAATATTTAAACACTTTTAATTCAAAACATAGACCTTTTTGTATTAGATACTGAAACGGCTGTCTTCTCTCTTCTCAATAAGTTAGCAATAATAATCTGACACTTTTAAAACACTTAAATAATGTACATATTTCTTCTGTAAAACTTGAAAACAAGCTTAGAAATAGGTTATTTTTTTCCTTATCAAGTCATTGTTATTTTGTGTATAACAATATAGTTATTATGTATACTTACCGTTTTTTACGCGCTGCACGTTTTAACGATTTAACCTTTCTCTATAATAAAATTGTATCAAATCTCATACTTTCAATATTATAATAATACCTTTACGATAAATATTATTTTTGTATTAAAATAAATAATCATCAATGAAAATAGATATTACGCGCTAACGAGAAGGGCAAAATCCACAGAATTTGAATATCCCAACAATATTTGCAAATTAAGCTGGCGACAAATATGATCCAAAAGGCTCTTTTAATCGGCACAAATTACTTTAATAATACACAATTTCCGACGCCCCGTGCTCCCTAATGGCCGATCAAAATGTTATTTTCAGTAAAAGCAAACTATGAGTATTATAATTAAAGTAAACATGATAATATTATGAGAGCAACCTAAAGGTACTTGTTTAAAGCGATAGATATTAGCTTAAATATTAGATAATAATTTAGTCCAGGTCTAAAGTAAAATAACAAACCTTTCTAATCGTGTCAAAAACCACGTACCTAAAGATATTGTATTGGGTCACAAAAACTAAATAAAAGTATGTCAATATTTTACTGTTTTTTATTGACACTTTATACATTGTATTATTTGAATTTGTTTTTATATGTATTTTGTACCTTTACCTTAAATGTGACATTGTTTTGTACTTTACATAGAAAATAATCTGTTTGATTTGCAAAACAAACTAGCGAACAAAGAATTATTATGATATTATTATTACTTCACATCAATAAGGATGTTATCTCAACAATTATCTTAATTTCAAAGGCGGCTTAATATTCCAGAAGTAGGTGGGAGAAGTATCGAAACATATTTGAGTAACAAATACCTACATTTGCACTAAAAATATGAAGCCTGTAAAAATCTGTTTTATTATTCCAATCAATATTTTCGCATAATATATACTAACAAACTCGGGGACACTTCATCAAACCTGACGGAAAATATTCCAACACGGCGCACGGGAGAAAAGGGACCGATTATTTTCAATCTTCGATATTCGCTCAGATATTCGTTCCCCATTCAATCTGTCCCTTCATTCGGTCTTGTTTCCCCCGCTCCTTGCGTTGGTACGCAGTCTATGTTATCAGAAATGTTCGCATCGGTTTACAAAACAAAAAATGCGATCCGCGATATTTTTTCAGACACGACAACAGGTTGTTTGTTCGTATTTGCCTTAATAGCTATTGATTTCTAACGTATTATAATGTGTTATTTGATTTAGATGCAAAAAAATGCTTAAATTATCGGATTTGTGGATTATAAATAGCTTAATGAAGTTTCTCATTTAAATCAAGTTTGCAGTGTTGTATTGACTATCAAGTACTTTATCAGGTACCGGTGCAACGGGCCCTATAAGTTTTAAACCTATTTAAGACCATTTGTTGTTTATGCCAGACCATTGGTTAAATCGGTTGATTACATTAATAACGTAACATTACCAATCTCACGAATGTACTCTTCTCATCACTAACATCTCTTAATAGGGAACATCTCGCTGTCTAATTACTGTAATTAACTCCAGTCGTGTTATTACATGCATAATAATATGTATTATTTAGTTAAATCAATTGATTTATTGGTGCACATAATACAAAGGCTATTTAATATTAACAATGATTATTAAAATTTTACAATATCTCTTTATAATTCTAAAAAATGTGTTAAGTTGGAAGGAAAGTATGTTACTTGTAAATTTATTTTACTTTTACTTTTACGCAACACATAACATTATTATTGTAATCTGTGACTTTATTATGAAAAGATGAAAGCATTAAATATGTACTACGGTATCAGTCCTATATGCTAATATCAACCAAACAGGCTTTGAGCTTTCAAAGCTTGGAAACACTTGAAAATTACCATTAAAAACCCAACACCTACGTGCGCCTACTTCTTCCTGAAATAATCTTGTATATAGCATACACAACGGAGGTTCCGTTTCAATATCAATTCTATTCAGTGAATAAGCCCTATAAATGAGACTCAAGTGTCTCCTGACATCGAGGTCACAAGGTAATAGTCCTTGAATCCGTTTCGGGTCGCGCTCATTACGCGGTTCGCCTAATGACAGTGACTCACTACGGACTCCCGCGCTGGTCTCCATTAGTGGGACTTCTTGGATAGAGAAATATCTTTATCACTGAACAGAGACAGACAAAAGATGACTTGTAATGATTCTACACTGTTTTAGAACGGGAATAAGCCACTTTACACGATTACGGAAATAAATAACGTTTCACATTCACAGCTCCTCACTAGGATTCGCTGTGTCGTGGGTGGCATGTGCACACAAAGGCAATTACACAAACACCCAGACCGAGAATTGTTTTTTTAAAAAAACGTTGTTCTATGGCTTATTCAAGAAATAATAATTTTGGCTGTCTAGCCACATGATTAAGCTAATTTTTGAAATGTTTATAGGTAAACTTTAAAAAAAATTATAAATAATTTGTAACAACTCTAATAAATAATATCTAGTGAGCTATGAGTGTTTTCTGACAACGGGGGCTCACAAAGCAACGATACTTGAGCTGCCTTGAGTCCGTTTCGGGTCACGCTCATTATGCGCACATAATTACTGAGTTTTGCTGCGGACCCACGTGTTATATAAGGACTTTTACCCTACCATATAAAAGTGAAAAGTAGAAACATTATATATTCAATAATACAATAAAACAGCAATTTAACATTTCAACATTGTGGATATAACAGTTAAGATTAAAGGATTTTTGGTTTTTCCAATCTTTTTTATACCTACCTAAAAGACTGAAGTGACGGAATGTTTATGGAACAAAAATATATAAATTTGGCCATATAACAGTAGATAGTAGACTAGAAAACATAAATATTAATGGACATTTTTTATTGTTTCAGGTACACCTGCTCTCTTACACGGCCTTCGCAAGTATTCAGAGTGAAATCTGAAGTTTTAAATATTCATAAAAACTGCGAGAGAATGAAACAACACTCAACTCTCCAAAAAACCCGAAAAAAGAGTTCTAAGTAAAGAATAAACGCA
>DWQK01003558.1:0-11412 GCA_018231225.1 Noctuana stator | reverse complement strand
CATCCGACACGGGTTGGCCACTAACCCGTGTCTCCACCAATCCGCATTGGAGCAGCGTAGTGGAGTATGCTCCAGTGGGACATAAAAAGGGTTGAAGGCAAGTATTACCCTTCGAATTAACTTACTACAAAATTTGTAGCCGTGTTTAATTGTTACCGTGTTGTTTGTTTTCCACATTAAATTAAACTTATGTTATTTAACGAATGTGACACTACACTTGAAACTTTAAGATAAGAATTGTATTTCGAACAGACAGGTGTAGGTAAATAGTAGCAATCATTTAAATTTGTATTAAAAAACGAAAAACTAAGCCGAACTAAAAAATAGAGAATATTAACATCATAATAATTATTGTTATTAATATATATAATATGTAAAGAAATTCATGTCATGGCATGAATTATGATTTTTACTATTTCTAACATTTGATGTCAAGCACCCCATGAGTCATTCCTTACGAGTATCGTCGTGGCATATTCAATATGGATGTCAATGAACTGCAGTCATAGAGAAGTGACTGGAGTGAATAAACATTGCCAATGGCTAGTATTAGAATGGCTATCTCCTTCTGATATATACTCGTATGTATTAAGTATAACTCGCGTTACGGAAAGAAAAAAAAGTATGTGCGCGAAAATGTTGAAGTCGGCTCAACATTTTCGCGCACATACTTTTTCTAATGAATCAGAACTGGAACGGAACCATACAAGAAGCACCAACTTTCAAATAAAAAAATTATTATTAAAATCCATTCACCCAGTCGAAAGTCGAATTGGAAACCTCGTCCTTAGATGAGGCGTTAACTTCGTATAATAATGTTCGAAGTTCGCTTACAGGTAAGTTACTTTGATCATACTATTATACTCATTAACGCCTCATCTAATTTTATTATGTAGATGTTTGAACAAAACGCAAGATAATGAATGATATGAATATTCTACAAAAATAACAAACAAGCAACTCATATTATATGAAATGCGTTGCATTGCATGTCTATAAATTGTATAAATTAAATTATATTCTCAATCAAAATGTAATTATTTATTTATTTATATCTGTACCCAAACACTTACGAAGATCCAATATCCCAAAATCCCAAGTTATCCATGTGATAACTTTGAATAGAGCGCAACATGGCCTCGCAACTGCTGTCGGAGGTGCATTCGGGCGTCACAGTGTGTTGGATGATCACAATGTTAACTGGATGCAGCACATACCGCACGTGCACTGGTTTCAAAGCATCCCAGGTTTTTCTACTAACCAGTCCTGGACAATCTGGAATAAAAAAAATAACGCTTCACTCTAACAGCCCCACACTAGGATTCCCTGTGTCGTAAAGATACCAACACAATATTGTTACGATACACTATGATATAATATGATACTATGATGTAATATGATAGTATCTAGAAATAATAATAATAATTTTTTTAATGTAAGTAAATGAATAACAAACGATGTTACTTGGTCAGTACAACCCAAGGATTATCCAAACGAAACACAATAATTGGACACAACAGATACAATAATTGTTTCACATCGGTTTAAAAGGACTTCCAAGGAACTTTACAATTTCTTCCACCTACCAAATTATAATATTAATTAATAGTACGAGTAACTATCATTAGTGCCTTGCATTATCTATCATTCATCATTCACCAGTCCTTTTCCCATTATTTGGGGTCGGCGCAGTATGTTTTATTCTTCCATTCACCTCTATAAAATCCTTTACCCTGAATGACTGAGGTATCAACTCACAGCCCAAACCACTGATCGTAAATACCTGAAACTTGGAGAGTGGGTTCTCCTTATGTATGAGGTTATTCTTACATACGACGTAGGCATCCGATAAGAAAGTATTTTTCGAAATTCTACTCCTAAGAGGGTAAAAAACGGGGGCAAACTTTGTTTGGTACAAAGTGATCCCTTGGTCTGATTAAATGTGAAATCTACGCGGACGAAGTCGCGGGGATAAGTTAGTTGTTAAATTTTAACAATGATCTCTCATAATTACTTACCTGCATACACTAAACACAGCAAAGACAAGAGGACGACCACAGCACGCAATATTAACCACATTTTTGTTTGAATACAATATTTAAACAAACATCCACTCACTCAAAGATATCGAAACATAATACTTCACTGTAAACTCGCGAGAATAAATAAAGCTATAGGTAATATTATGAGCAATGCATTTTATTCATAAAACTTATGATTCTGTTTCAAATATTTCACATAAGTGTGAGAGAGACAAGGTTGCCGTTGAATTCTAATAATCCGTTGAGGTTAAAAAGTCATATCTATTTGTAAAACCGATATTAGTAAAGTCCCGGGCAAAATGGATTTATTATGACGAGTAACGAATCAGTGTTGCCATTCTGTAATATCCGCCATAAAATAATGTTATTTAGTTTACCCGTGAGTATAGTGATCACATGGATAAACATAGTAATTTAAAGTATTTAATTTCAATAAATAAATTACATTATCAATTGCAATTATTAAATTTAACATTAATATTCTTTTGATGTGGTTTTGTTAGTTCACATATTATTTAACTATAAGTATTTTCATTATTGAAAGTACATTGAACGTACCACAAACTATTTGCAAATTAATAAATAACAGATAGTTAGCCAATCATGTATAAGTTCATGTATAGGTCTCCCTGTTGTCGCCAATGTGTTCGTACTTGCATCCTTTGAATTTCGGCCTGAATCCAGCGAAAAATGATTAAACATCAAAAGTAAAGTGATAACGATATCAAATCAAGTACTTTTGCAGTCAGTCCTAAAATGCGAGACGTGTGCGAGGTGCTTAAATCAACGGTTATTCACCTCATACCGGATTTACCTGTTCTGCTGTGAAATAATAATACAATATTACTTTTAAAAGGTATGATTACCTGCACATACCTATTAAATACATGGCGACTTAACCTTAGTCCACTCAGATGGGACTTCAACTTTCTTGTTAATTTACTAGGAACCTGCCCTGGCTTCAATAGGATGCAATTAACATGATTGTGTCATTAACTTGTATTAAAAAAAACTATGATCATTTAAAGTTTATCACTTCGGTATTCTTTAAGAAAAAGGGCGTTTGTCAAGTAACTGTCTTATTTACTAATAAATAATAATAATATGCCTATTTAAAATAATGCTTTGATAATTGCGTTTATATTATTAAAAGATATTGTATTGTATCATATTAGATATTATTAAATATGATTTCAAGTATTGTGGACTTTTTTATATCTTCAGCCAATTACAACGCGTTACCCACGTAATATTCTTAGAAATAATAGCCTTTACTGAAAGTGTTTAAGGTAATATTGAAAAAAAAACACGGTATACCCTGCACACGTCATAAAATTAATGATATCGACTTGAGATCGGCAGAAATGAGGCAACATCATACTCCATGTTATTATTTCCGGTATAAATAATATTATTATGTTAAATACCTATTATTATTATATTTATACGTGAAGAGAAAACTTTATAGGTACCCATTTTTTAAGTATAATGCGCGCATGGAGATTATTATATATTATAGGTGTAGGTATAGTGAAACTTTATAATGGAGAGCAAAAGCAGACATAATAATAATAATATGATATTATACAGACAGACAGTGGCGGTTGACAGGCAAAAACATCTGTCTTCATCTCAACTTGGTTGTCAACTTTTCAATACCTACAATAAATTGATTTTAAAATGTTACTAATGCCTGCAACTTTTTTAAGAGCAATGTTTTGTTGCTGTATCGCGTTACACTGCCTGCAACAGGCGCCAAAGTAATAAAATTGACGTAAAAGTAACGATTTATACCTTATCACACCGCTGATGTTATGTGATTTGAGCGTTACGTTACGAATAGTTAAAAAAAACATTACATCGTGCACTTTAACTTTACTTTCAATACAATTATGGGTGCTTCGTAAATATGGCTTTTATTCTTCAATCATTTAAAAACTAGACACATAATCACGAGTATCAACAAAAAACGTTAGTTTTTTGTTGATACTCGCAAGAGCGCCCTTTTAATTTAGTCTCGATCGACCGCAAATAAGCCTCAGTTTTTTTTTTCATTTTATTCATTTTTGCAATTTTATTCATTGTTGCAATATGTACAAAAATTTGGTCAGTAGTTTTTCAGTTTATCTTGTTCAGAAAGACAGAATAGCTGATCCAGCGGGGAACTTAAGAATTAGATTGCAGACTTTAGAGATTTATAGATGTTTTACGGTAACAGATGATCTAGTCGGACCTCCTTGATTATACAAAGATCTTCCTCAAAAATTAGTCTCTATATTATGCCTCTAATTAATATTTTCCATCTAATCGCCATCACTGAATCGATACCCTTATACGTACATCCCAATACCTACCAGCCAAAACCGCAAGTATGTGTAAAAAAAAGAAGAAAAAATAGTGACCAACATTTTGACCTTGGTGTCGTCCAGTTTGCAATCTAAATTTATTTTTAGACCAGGGATATGACGTCTGTCTTATATACGATAGCAACAGTTGCCGATGTTGCCGTAAGTTGATCTTGGACCGAGTAGGTATGTGCTTATTACAAACAAGTAAAATTATTAATGTTTTTAATTTATTTCAAAGAGTTTTTTGCCTCAAAATTATCAGTCATTATGACAGTACGAGTTAAGTTTATTTATTTACTTCACAGGCACCTTAATAACAATGGTACATTTCATAAGACGAACATAATAAATAGCATTGTTTTGCATGTGTGAAAGTGAAAATTAATCGTTGTAGGTGCTTTAAAAAACAACAACAAACTTAACTACACAAATTAACTATTTACGTTTTACTTCAAGTTTACAATTGGCGTAGGTACTTTACGCCTAGGGCCATTCTCTGTCATTAGTGCTACGAGTATTCCCTACTTCTATTACTCATTAGCATATTATGTCGTAGACATATATTATGTATTTCTAGTATATTTCAGCTTTCAGGTTTCAGCATATTATTATACAAGAAGAAGTCATTTTATCTCTATGTTTAGATTATGCAGGTTTTATAAGGTCCCACTACCATAAATTCTAAATAGGTATCTGCGCTAATTTCGCACAGCCGATAAACTGTTCTACTAACTTGTTCTAGAAAGCGTAATTATTTGATTTATGTGTCTACTGACTCCTATTTCTTATCTGTTGTTATACCTACATTTCGCTGTTCAGTGAGAAAAAGCATCAATTGGTATAAAGTAGCTAAAAACTTTTCTTCTTGTTTATTGTGTCCACTCACACTCCCACTAAATTCACAAAGCACCCAAAATTTTGTTACATTTATGAGAAATTCGTCATAACAAACCCTTTTCAACACGCATAAAAGTCCTTAGCAGCTGTTTTAAATTGGGGATCTTTGTTCTAAACCAAATGCTCTCTGAGTAGTTATTTAGTTAATTAAAACCGTAGAAATTTAAATTGTATTTGAATTAGAATATCGTTAAATTCCTGCATAAACAAGATTCTAAATGATGAATTGTTCGTCGGTGTAACTTGTATGTTTTCTATTTAAAAATCAATAAATAAAAAAAACTTTTACTTGATTTCATTGACGTCACTACTTTCAAGTGAAAATTAGGTCAATGTTTCATTCAATAATATATTATGTTTACGTTGAGTCTAATCAAATGATTTCATCAATACCAACGTAGGTATATTAAATTGTATGCGTGGAAAGATCAATTTCTACTTTCACCAAAACGGCTGTTGACGACGAGCAAGTACCTAATGTAGGTATCAGAAACACAAAAAATTAATACTTATAGAGACGGTCTCGATACACTCGCTAAAAAAACGCTTCACACTAACAGCCCCACACCAGGATTCCCTGAGTCGTGGGTACCATGGACACACACAAAGACGAATAAGACGGATACACAAACACTCAGACCGAGGACAGTAATTCAAAATTTATCATTTAAATATTCGCCACTCAGGAATCGAACCCAGGACCCTTCGAATGGTAGATTGGCGTGGTACACCACTCGGGTCATCATACGTTACACCTCACAGTTCCAATTGATAAAAATGTTTAGTAAAAAAAATTACTTCTTGTTTATGCATGAAGTAGGTACATTCACCTGCAACAACAATGCATATTATCTATACCGAATTATCTATATTGTGATCAGACTAACCGTAAAATGCTTAAGTTTCATCTGACGTCGAAATAAGGCATTGAAGGGATGTAAACATAATGTATTGGTGTGGAATATAGAATTCATTCTTCATCTATAAAAGAAATATTTTAAAAAGGAGAATAATAAAACTACCAAAAATAACAGCGAATTCAAGTAAATCGCTACAAAAAAAATTGTTTAGCGATACGATATCAGAGATATCTTCAAATAATAAGTAAATAGCGAAAGTAGATATTGGTCGAAAAGCTGTAAACATAAATAGCTGATAAGTAAAAGATAAAAATACGCTTGAACAGGGATTCCCAGGAGAAAAGACACATTAGACGAAAACATTCTGCTGATATAATAGTCTGGCATAGCGCGGACATACTCACCTTGAGTAGGCGTAACTGATACAGCGTCAGTATTTCAGAGAATCGTCTGTTTATCTTATCCGGTCCGTGTTACTCTAAGCCTTAGAGTCTAAGGTTTCGTCAGTTCGGTTCCAAGAGAAGTTACTACCCATGGTTACTCGGCGAATAAAACTAAAATGTATTTGTGAATAGACGTGGTTGAGAGATGCTATGATTAAATTTCGCCCAATTGTTCCTGTGGGTCCGAGTTCGATCCCTCCAAATAGGGGAGTGTTATAAGTTTGATATGTTTTTCTGCTTGAGGTATTACGATGCCTAAACGAATGAACCTATTTAAATGCAGTTTGTTGTTTGAAAGATGATTTAGTTAAGAGTGTTGTTAGCTATAATTCAACAATTTCATTATATTAAGCCAGGTGAAGACTTCTTTCAAAGGGCGGACTACTCGTAGGTAATAGCTATTGGCATTGTCTACTAATGAACTCAAATGTCTTAATTTTAGGATAATAATTTTATTCATTTACGTACTTCTATTTTGATAGGTATTATTGACGCTTACGATTAGCATACAATACAGTTTTAATGGTATACAATAATGTTCACAAACAACCTCTAACCCTGAAAATGATTTGACAATGGACGTTTGCAAATTTGATAAATCGTTTAGTTACCTACAAAATGTTCTTTTTGATTTATGTACTTTTTTACACGTCTGCAAAGAAAGGGTTTTTCGTGCGTACCTTGTATGTAGGTATGTAAAATTCTTTATTACCTCACACCTTCCAAATTGCTGGACGGATTTATACAATTAAGGTAATGTTAGATATACCCTGACAGTTTTTTCATACATTTTATTAAAAATTAATTATTTAAAAGTATACAAGCACAAAGTAATAATTAAGAGTATTCACTGAAACTTATACGAAATTGATTACACAAATATTTCGCGACGTAAATGTACTTAAAATATACTTAATAGTAAACATTTTAAGTACATTTATGACGAGAACAGATTTATATTAAGACTTTCAAAACTCTTGAAAATATAATTAGATTATTTTCAATAAAAAAGATAATCGTCATATTGTAACCCTTATGAAATGTATGTTAGCTATTAATTTAATATTAGGAGTCGGTCAAATAAGGTAGAAATCGCAGGGCATCCCACCTCGAACTACTGTAGAAATAGCAGAACAACAAGAAGGTAATTATTGTGTTTCGATAATAAACCCTAATAACCTTCAATGTACCTAAATGAAATGGAAGGAAATATTTCGAGCAACGTGAGCCAGTCAGACCGGCTGAATGATAGACAGAGGGCCTAGTACGAGTTTTAACAGTTTACTGTAAACTGGATTTGGTTTCGGTTTGGCCCAAACATCTACTGGCAGCGCCCCTAGCGATAACACTGAGAAGTAAAAGAGGACCGTGTCATTGCTCGTTTTCTTATTCAAATGCAACTTCGCACTGTACATGGTTAGCAATGTATAGCATGTTTTTCTAAACTGTCAAAACTAAGTAGTGTCGTACTAAGCACCCAATATTACGAAGAAGTTTACAATGAAGTAACGTCATCGGTCCAATGCGGCCAGGAATGGATGATTCTTTGAAGAGCGTCGCCTGGGCTTGTCGTGGGTATGAGCTGACGTTGTCCAACCAAGCTGTACTCACACCCCAAATAGCGAGTATTTAAGATACAGCCAAGGAAGTTCTGAGCAGCTTTCAGCGCTTCTGGCCTTGGACGAATCCCTGTTCACAGAAGAAATTATTAGTAAACAGTATAACAATATAATATAAATAAAGTATATAAATACGTTATGATCATAGTTAATCGAGAAGGTCAAGGATTCTAATACTAGATTTCCTCACATTTTTTCATTAGTCGTCTTATCTGTCTAATCATTTTATCTATTTATAACTAAGGACTTAAATATCATCTGGTAGACTTTAGTATCGCCTATTTGGGCCTACGAGTACTCAGTGTTTTCAAAGATTTTTCATGAGTAGCAAATGCAGGCCTTATGTTGAGTAGTAACTGCAACCTATAGACATCCACGTCCAACCTCTAATAGAAAAGAAGTCCTATCTGAAATCGTCGATACTTCGAGGCCTTGCTACTCATGAGGACTGAGCTGGTCGAATATTTTGACATCGAATATTTTGTTACCGGCATTCACCCCCTAACGAAATACAATTACTTGTCACAAGACTTGCTTAACGACAGGTTATTAGGACAGCTGTGGATCATTCCCAGACGACTTGTATGTATAAGCTCTACCAGCTCCACCAGCTACCAATCGCTACTTTTGATAGCGATTTGAAGAGCAATTAATATTAATTTTTACTTACACCTAAAATCTCCAATGAAAGATAGACTTATAGAATTGTTATTATATCCTGTAGTATGACTGCCGACCTTCCAACCAGCACCTTCATAAATTTCCCCATTCCCTCCGACCAGGAACCTAGAAATAGCTTAATGTATAGTGGCAATCAAAATAATGGTGACTCATATTTAATTACTGACAACAGACGAAGATTACTGTAATACAAGTACGTCACACAATTAATTACTTATTGACTTCAAGTCGGTTTTAAATTTTTGCCTCCATATATTTGTCGAGGACTAACCTAACCTAACCTAACCTAACTTTAATTAACCTGTATCAGTTTTCAGTGAAAACTTAACTAAAGTATCGTTACTTTATAAAGTAACATTATGAACGATTGTACTATTTGTTTCCTAAATATAAAAAAAGTAATGACGCAGCTACAAGAAATAAAACTTACGAGAAGCCAATATCCGTTAGGCCTTTGACAATGTGTGATTTTCGGATGGTTCTAAGAACGTTATCACATTCAGCACTTGTATTGCATTCCTTAGATTCTGTATGGGTCACGACTACCAGCATAACAGGCTTCGAGAGATCTTCGACACGCCGCATAGCCGGACTCCATAAATGGATCGGGATTTCGCCACATGTGGTTGTTTCTATAGACCAAGATATAGTTGAGTGACATTCCGTTGGGACAGATTGATTTATTTTTATTTTAATCTTAACTAATAGATATATAATTTATAATATCTCTATCTTTAAAATCTCTCTTAAGAGTGAGCCTGAATTTGGTGGGCTTGTTCACATGTATCGGATAATCTCTGGAATACCAATTTGAAAAAATCCTTCACCATTATAAAGATTTTTCCAGATAGTCATAATATGCTGTATATTATAATATGAATAATATGAATATATGAAAAAAATCTAAATTTATGACGATAGATAACCGAGTCTTAAATTATTTTAGGCGTGTGCTGTATAAATAATTAAAGTTACAAGAAAACAGTGTAATAAATTTGAATAATTTAATTAATATCACCACAAAAACTCATTTGCTATTCTATGATTACTTAATAATTTGTTTAATTATTATTACTAGCGCATAATACGAAGGATAATTATAGTAAAAATTACCTACCTACACACTTTACATCGTTATAATAATATATTTCTAGAATATGTAATGAAATTACAAAATAAAATAACCTTTAATCAGTAAAGAATAAGGCTAGTTGTGAGGTAAACGTTAGTACGTGCCGCGTTCTTGTAACTAATAAAAAATATAATGACTATTAATTACTTTCTGATTTGCTTTCAGAAGTTTGAGTGCCGAACGAAATTGTAGCCCAGACAATAATTGTCTTTTTAATTAAAAAATCACTAAACGAAATACGCAAAACTTGGAATTGCCGCTAAAACTTGAAATAATTAAACGTACGAGTACAATTATATAATTTAAAAATAATATTCTGGTTATTGGTTTTAATTGGTTTGTTTACTTATTCAACAGCACACGTGTAGGTACACACACTAAAAATAACAATTGAATATCGTGTCACTTTTGTTATTAATTAATAACAGATTACCAATGGGAGTGGTCACCAAAAACGACTTCACTAAGAAGAACAGAAGAATTATATTCATATTCGTAACAAGAAATAGAAATAGGATCAAGTAATAACTCTTGTAAATTTCCCAATTCATTTTCCTAAAGTTACTCGTATTTGATACTGAAACTTGTGACGGTCGCTTGACAGTATCTTATAATTCAGTACTGGAAGTCCCTTATCTAATCCTATATGAATTTAAATAGATTGCCAAAACCTTAGTCAGAGAGCCTGTGATTAATAGACGGACGCGATTATAGTAAGATTCGTAATCAATTCGAACTTAATTTCTCTTTCTAATTACCTTATTTTCCTGTTTATAGTCGGTTTCGACAGTTAAGCGAGAGAGTCACTTTGAAAACCAAGAGATTGTATTATTACTAGATAGATCGCGTATTGTAAGGTGCATATTACTTTTAACTTTAAATCTCATTTCTTATTTTATTTTGTTTACTGTCTGCTTAACGGGTTCAATGAAACATTAAGCTTCCTTATTTTGGAGCTAATAGTATCTTAGCTTCAGCCTATAACGACTTTTCTGTCATATCATAAGGTGAAACATCGACAATTGTCAGATTGTCGGTGAAATACTTTCCGTATATTTTAATAGGCTTTATATATACAAAACCTAATGTGGTGCTATGAATGCCGAAATGTTAAAAAATATCTAGTATGATACACTACCTCTACATTTGGTTGCGTATCTCTTAGGCTGCCCATGAATATGCGGAACAAAATATATTTTTTAATATAAGCACGAAACATCATAAAAATATATTCGACCACTGGTTCTTAGACTATATAAAATTAACAGATATGAAGTATTTTTAAAATTATCGACATGATAATATAAATTATTGCCTACATGCGATGTCGCATTTCTAAATGTTCTTAATGACTTCAGTATGCCGCCAGTACTATTTATATTATTTATTC
>DWQK01003557.1:0-11413 GCA_018231225.1 Noctuana stator | reverse complement strand
TCCATGCTAAAGTAATCTTACACGCAAAGTAAACCTATTTTATTGCTTGTTACCTACCGTCCTCCCATTAAAATGTAATCATATTTATTTTGTTTATTTATCACTATAATAATTCTATATGTAAGTATTTTTTTTATAAGTACAAAATAGGTGGCTCGGCGACTTTATGCTAAGTACGATAATCGGAGAGACCGAATAACTTTAATAATACACAATTCAATACAGCATGGATTGTTTCAGCCTCTGTATAAACGTACTCAGTAATTCTTTAACATTCATAAGTGGTTATTACAGGCTTGTCGAGTTGTGAGTCATACTTATTGGCCACTCCGGTCGGGCCGGGCTGCCAAACGGCGGCTATTTCCGCCCCATATAAAAACTTGTATTAGCGTGAAAGAAGGTTAATTTTGCGTCTGATTTTAGTGTAGTTATTCTTTGAAGTTAATATGATCAGTATCGGTAGCTGACATTCGTTCTTAAAATGTCCAAGGGCGCTAGAGTCATACTCGTCTCACCACGTACTGAGTATCGCATCGCCCTCAAACGTCGCTATGTCACCGTCAAACTGTGAAACTTGTTAGTTTACAGTCAAACGGGCGAGGGAGCTAGTTTATAAACTGTCGAAAAATTGTGAATTCTATCTACCACAAACCATTTATAAATTATAATTTATATTATTTTAATTTATTTATGATAATTATCATAATATTTTCCCAGTACCGCAGTGGCAGTCCAGTGAGGCCCGGTTGTTGAGAATTAGGTATTTAGTTCAGACACCAGCGTCTTTCACCACGTCTTGCGTTTTTTTATCTGTTTATTCTTTACTAGTTGTGCCCCCCGGTTCCACCCGCGTTAAGAATTGCAATGTAACGCTTGATAGCTTTCCTCGATAAATGAACTATCTTACTCGCTCCCTCTCAAATAATCTCCATAAAATAATTTTTGAAATTGGTCCAGTAGTTCATGAGATTAGCGCATTCAAACAAACAAGCGAACTCTTCAGCTTTATATTATTAGTATAGATTAGATTAGATTGACATGAAATAAGGAATACAATACGCGGACGTAATGCCAGGTGGAGATGGGGGAAGAATCATGCAAATAGTTCGTGCATAAAAATGTTTCATTTTACAAAAAGACCGAAGGTAGCGGACAAAAATCTCGGGGTCACAGCGTTTGGGAAAGATAGACAATCCCTGAATCGGCGTCCGAAATAAAACTATTTGCTAATGTAGTGATGACTTGGCGTGTTATCGATGGGTTATTCGATTAGATTTAAAACAAACTGCCAAGGAACAATGCAAAAAAACATTTATAAATTTTGATGACCCGTGTATTACTATGCTATGTAATAGTTGCCATACCGGTTTGCCATTCAGAGACTCCTGGGTTCGATGCTCAACGAGGCAAAAGTTTAAATGTTGATTCGAGATTTCTATCCCTAGTCTGGGTGTTTCTGTAATTGCCTCTGTGTGTGCCCATACCAACTACAACACAGGGTATGAGTGCTGAGAGCTACGAGTGTGAGGCTTTATTTTCATTTACCTAATAAAATGTTGGAGATATTTTGAGAATTTCTTTTATTGGATAAATAATCGAATAGATAATATATTATAATGGTCGAAGTACTGCAGTAAAACTAATATCTTATCTGTCAAGTTATAATGATACTAAGTTAGGTTAGGTTAGGTGGTGCCCACGACTTCGTCTGCGCAGTATTATCTAGTATTTTGAGCAATTCACACAATATCTTTATAAATTGTAGTCGATGTGTTATTCTGATGTACCTATAGGCTATATTATTGTAAAGTTTCATTAAAATCCATTCAGTAGGTAGTAGTAGTGTTAGTTACGTGACAAAGTAACAAACAACCATTTATACTTACAAACTTACAATCTTTCGCAATTATAATATTAGTCGGATTAGGTATCAACGTTTAAAAGTAATGGTTACTTAATTCAGTGTGATGCTCAGGTATCGTATCGATATAAGTATCGATATTCCCCGCTACTCTACATCCCGCGAGGACGCAAAGCGCGGGCGTAATTCGCAACTGCGACTGCCCGGGCGCCCGGCAGCGCGGCCGAACGAACGAAACCA
Organism: Noctuana stator; assembly: GCA_018231225.1. Classification (NCBI taxonomy): domain Eukaryota; kingdom Metazoa; phylum Arthropoda; class Insecta; order Lepidoptera; family Hesperiidae; genus Noctuana; species Noctuana stator. Next base: position 9,312 of record DWQK01003557.1, on the reverse strand, counting down.
TTCACTGACGCGACCGTGTTTACGAATACCCTTACGAACCCTACGAATTCCTGGAATAGGTACCTCTGCTAGTGTAGTGCTGATTTCCGTTTGGATTTTGGAAAGTTATTTCTGGAAGGTGAGTCAGTTCCTTTCATCGCAATTATGATTCACGGAAAAATTTTTTTAAATTTAAATATTTTAGTCTGTCTTTTTTTACTAAACTATTTCTAACTTAAAAGGTTTGATTAAAGTATAAAAAATAATATTCGTAAACCCTTTATGTATGTACCTACTTATATATTATATATGTTTGCTAATTATAACAACTTGCGCTTATGAAATAATTTTTCACAACGTAACGCTTTCGTTTAAGATATTCAATTTCGTGTTGTGGTTATTTTTGTGGTAAGTGTTTTAAGAGCTTTTAAGACTCATGGATGGTTTTACTATATCAATACCGTTGTTACCTTGTCATACTCAAGCAGGTCGGTCACCTTAGAGACGAGCAAGCTTAAGACCACGGTCTACCACGCGGGCCATTGAACATATTAGCGAGTCAGTGACTAATAGATTTTACAATATTGAAAAATTAGAGGTACTATGGAATCGAACTTAGATGCTTCAGTGGAAGGTCAACGGGTGTTCTTGTCTATCTGACATGATACGGCATAATAATTTAATAGATAAGTCAACGATGCTTATAAAGAAAAACTTTATAGCTAATGTTGGGGATTATGAACACAATGAATTAAACTATATTGGAATCGTTAATTTAAACTAGAAATCTTTATATCGCGTTTGAAATTATCCGCATTTATGATACAATCCTAAAATTAGTACCTACATTTGAATGAGGCCGTTATAAAAATTATTAACTAAACTGGTTTATACACTTTATAGTTTTTGTATAAAATAAAGAATCAGGCTTTCGGAGCAATGCAATTTGAAAACAGAATATGTAGTTAAGCTTAAAGCCGCCAAGCTGCTATAACTAGGCACCTTTTGTGATAGCGGAATAAAGTTCTACGAAGCTCATTATCCTTATAAGTTAGTTTTATTAAAGTAAATTAATTGACACTTTTGCTTGTGTGCTTGTGTATTGATATTTTTATTAAAATATTTAAAACTTTATAAAATTATTAGGTACCTTAAGTAGGTTATTTTATTTTCTTTTTCAAATTCCAGTTTGACTTTGTGTTTTATTAGTTAAGAAGTACCAATTATTTCCTGTACCAAGGAAACTTTTAAAAATAACGTATTTTGTACATCAAAGGCCCTGATACATACTTATTAGTGCCTATTGTTGTATTATCTACGTTGCATTTCTGTATGCAACGTATTACGCACGTGGTCAGGCATCTCGCGCGTAAGCTGTGAGTAATGATCGCGTCACGAAGCTCCGATTTAGATGCGCCGGCGCATCGTGAGAACAGTGATACATCAAACTGATATATTATGGGCTTTAAGAACAGTCAATAGGCTGTTTTTATTGATTGAAGGGCGTTAAGTAAGCGTTATGATATTATGTTTGTATGAGTAATACGCATTTATAATAGTGGTCTTGCAAAAGGGTCTTTATTTAGTAGCCTAAACAAAGAATTTGACACTATTTCGTAGGTGACAGAATTGATAGTACTTACACAATTCGATTGGGAAGGTACCACCGCCACCCTAATTCTAATAGTTGAGAAGTTGTGAAAGCCTAAGAAACTTTATTTGAGCTATCTTTTGAGTAGTATACGCTTACACGTATGACCTCAGATAGAAATTCTTGTCAAATTTTCTGTCCATGGGTTGCAGTGCTTATAATCAGTTGGCGTACATGTTCGTTACGATAAAAGAAAAAACTACTTAATTAGTTTTTTTTGCTACTTTATCAATTTGAAGACTAAGTGTAAGAATTAACTTCTACGCGGCTCAACCAATGCAAGGACAAAAGCTATAAGTGCCTTCGTTTGTAGTTGTACCATTAACGATTGATTTATGTATCGATAGCCTTTATATTCGTCACAAAACATTTGCAATCATAGTACCTATGTGCAATGTAGGTGGTGTCTGCATTTATTACTATGTGGTAACAAAGGTATTAATGGTAATGATTACTTGTGGTAAACATAAATAAATTAATACTTTGGAATGCATCTTGTTACGATAAATAGTCAAAACAAACCAAACCAAGTCTCGTAATTGACTAAGACAAAAATTTTCGTTTGCAATATAGGTACAAAGGTTTTACAATCGCATGCTGTACACATCTTATTTAATTTACATTTACAGGTGTCTAATTAAATTTAAATCTAAAATAACAATAAAATAAACGCTTAATTTTTAATTAAATTAAATTCAACTTGATTAATATTAACTGCAACAAACTTTCTTAACAGTAGCAGTTGTTAATGATTAAAAATTCTATGTCATCATCTTTTGTTCAATAAAAAACTTTCAATTCTTAAATCTTCTTTAAAGTAATCCTTCGGCTTTAAAAAAAAGCCTCTGTGAGCCTCAGATGACATCGATACTAATATTATAAAGAGGAAAGATTTGATTGTTTGTTTGTTTATATTGAATAGGCTCCGAAACTACTGGACCGATTTGATTGAAATTCTTTTTCTATATGATAGCTACATTCATGAGGGCGGTTATAGGCTATCAAGAATTACGCTACTATTCTTAACGCGGGTAAAGTCGCTTGCCAAAGCTAGTTAGAAATAATATGTGCGAGCTAAGAACTATACTCTTTACACGTTTCATCATCACACTTATAATAGCAGCATCTTGTATTCACTTGTAAGTTTTCAGGGCGTCATGTCACATTTTAACAAATTCCACATCGCTCACCTGCGTCCTAGATTCGCGTCCTCGCTCCCACAATAGATTCTGGACGCGGTTCGCGAGTTCACCAATCTAATGACAAAATACCTGGTTTTAATCTTCAAATAATGCGGTAATGTTATAAGAGGGCGTCCATAGAAAGGGATGGCGGTCACAACGCATCTAATTGTTACGTCGTGAAGTAGGTAAGGGTTAGAAAAATGTAACCGAAAACAGAAAAAAGTTTCGAAAAGCTGAAGTGAAGTTCATTAACCCGTTGGCGTGGACTGTAGCCTGACCACCTAAAGGGGTCTTTTAGTCCGCCCACGGTCTAGGCTGTATTTTTTAGTCATTAAACTCGTAACGTGCTAATAACTACTTAAAATAACAATACCAATAAGCCATCAAATCTAGATTAAGATTATAAATAAAATAGCACTACAATCAGTCATTATAGTAATAAAATAACAGCTAATGCATGTTGCATGATGTGTCACAATACAACTGCGTCCAGGTGCAGGCAACTAATGATCTAAAGTGGTCTACTGAGTGACTAATCCCGTACCTGAGCCAAAACCTCGACCTCCATTTTGCACAGCATACCACAAAATGGGCGATATTAGGTACTCGCTAATAATAATGCGGAAGGATGCAGGGGCACCTGTTTGTTTTGTAATATGTTTACACCTGTTTGGTTATGTATTTTAAGTGTACACATACTTTGATTTAATCATAATTATGTTGAACTAAACTAATTTAAACTTTTAATTACTAAATAATGTGTACCATAATAAAATCTGCCACAATGTTAACTGCATACACAGGAATTACAAGTTTTCTAAACAAGGCAAGTTCAGTCGTGTTTTGGGTCTTCCAAACTGTCCAAATAAACACATTGCAACGCTGGGCACCATTATCCAGGGCATTAAGATTTACACAATCTCTTTACTTCACCTAATTTATTTTTAAAGGCTCGTTACCGTTACTCTTGACAATAGCAGCATTTCTAATGGTACATTTAAATTGTTTTTTTGTATTGTTTAAAATTTTCACGCACATATTAACAGGTCCAGAGACTGTTAACATAATATGGACAATAATATAATTATTATTGTCTATACATATTATGTTAATTATTTATTATAATTTGGTGAGGCCCTCTTTTTAGATAAGTGTGGAGTAAGTTCTATTAGTATTACAAACGCGTTCTATTATGGTAAAATACTCTGATCAATGTCAAGACTTGGTCAAATGTAGCACAACTATGTCTGTGTACTAATTGGTTGTCAAAATCTGATCTAACTGCAATGCAACATTCAGGTATCAGACAGTTAGCGTCTCTGAACTGTTTAAGAAAAGTGATTAATCATTTAGCGTTATTAGTCAACTTTGAGATTTTTGTAAACGTTTTTCGATAAATTGCATTGTGGCTTATGATGTTTGACATTAGAATCTGTAGGTTTAGAAGGGCAATTCTATATGACCAAAAGCTTCAGGGCAGGTTAGGTCCTCCATCTCATATTTAGGATTTACCGGGTTTCGTATAATTCATTCAGTGTAATTATTACAACTTTTCAAAGATCTGGATGCAATTGAAACGGTTCCGATAGAAAATATTTTGTTTAACATAGCGTTGCGTGAAATTCTTGACAGGCCGAATAAAAATCCGTTAACAGATCAACTTTAGTGCTCTGAAAAAAGCAAATTTATTGCTCACACTTCGAACTGAAATGGGGAAGACGTAGTTCAGAACTAAAATTAAATCTGGCGTCTAGCCATCGATTATAATTACCGTGGGAGTGCCAAAATGTGCCACATACCATCTCTGGCATAAATAGTTAAAGAAATCCTTATAACTGCGGGTAAACATATTTTCTAAAGTAAATTAATATAAAAAGAACATACCTATATATAAATATATAGGTATATTTAAAATTATAGTGTAATAATAATAGTACGCGTTCACATTCGTATTAAAAGTTCAGTGTTGAAAGAGAGAAAGATACTTCGTTCTAAAAAGTACGTTTAAAAGTGATATTATTTTTTTAACAGTGTGTGTTCAGACAAGACCTTAATCAATCTACGTTTCTATTGGTCACACATACGCAATTACCTACTGTGTGCTTTCAGTGCCCGTATCCATATGTCATTGAGAGTGAGAAGCTTTGATAAATGTACACCTAAACCTACACACGTTGTTTTCATTTTGAAAGATTTATTTATTTTTATTCCAAAGTATCGTGTACAAAGTGGTTTTAAACAACAACTTACAAATAATTGTGATAAAAACTGAGATAAAACATATTCTGCTCATATTAAAATGTTCCATTTAGTTTTTCATTTGTTTCGTCTTTGCGGGCGAAAAATCAGCCCGTTAAGTTACTCAGAATTCTGTCATTGACCAAACAAAAATGTGAAATACTTAATTTGAAAAAATATTTCTATTATAAAATATGTTATACCAGTAAGAGCTTCCTAGGTAATACTGTTATCAATTGCCAATGTCTTCAGGTCATTACCCGTAAATACGGAAAAGCATCTGGGTCCGAATTCTCGATTAAATTAAAATAATATAGTTTATGTAGTACAATGCTCTGGAGAGGAATATCCAGCGGCGGCGGCGCCCTTCATAATTAGTATCTGTGTAACCTATTCCTGAGAAATATTAGACCCTTTCGTTTTCTTTCATCAAGCGACCGATCCAGCCGCTCTTAAAGCTAAATGAAAACACAGCATAATGGCAAAAAAACATCTGTTTTGCCTATTCCCCGTAGATCTATACGTGTAGTTAACTTCGCTCGAGCAGGTGGCAAGACGTGAATTCCTGAAGACCGTTTGTTTACGTGCTATTAATGTTGGCGTGATCTCACTCCACAGATTGCGAGATTCAAACCTACGGTTCAATACACAACATGGCTGAGAACGGGTAAGTTTTCAACTATTTTAATTTTTTAACCCACTTTAAAGAAGGGGTTCTCATTTCGACTGTATTTTTCTTATGTTTTTACCTCATAACTTTCGACTGGGTGAACAGATTTTATGAATCTTTTTTATTAGAATGCTGCCAATGGCATTCATGAGAAAACCATATAAGTATTAAATTTGCAAATTCGCATTAAATATGTGCGCGACAATTATGAAGTAATTTTTTTTCGTAACGCAAGTTATAATTATTTGAGCTTACATTTATTTATTTAAAACAATTTTATTATGTTTAATTGGTATAAAAGCCGGACTTAGTGCTATAAGAAAAAGCATGAATTTCGAATTCTTTTGTATCAACATTTAGTTGTTAAATTATGACCCGATGACGGCGGCCGTGACCGTACTTACTGCAGTTCAGATAAGTTCGGCTCATTGATACGATTAGCAAGAGACAATAGAGAATTATAATAATTAAAAAGACTGGTTAATCATTTCTAGAGGTCATCAACTTCACTGCCTGTCTGTGAGTCCATAGGATACAATTAATGTTGTCATACCGAGTAAAAATAAAGTATGCTTTGGCCGTCTTCCAGGTACGGACCTGCGCCTGTTGGACACATGGGAAGAATCCCGAACTTTGGCAAAACACATGTAACTGTGAGTATTTGAATTATTATATTCTAATATTTAGGTTTTAACATTTATATCTTGACTATTTATAAGTGTAACTGCTGAACACGGGCAATTTTCAACTGTATTAGGCTACAAAAACAAGCAATCACCCTACAACAATGCGGATTGGTGGACTAAACTAACCCGTTTATTTTGCAATAAAGGCAGTGTCGGAGATTATTTTAAGGACTATCTCTCCGTCCTCATGAGTAGCAACAATGGTATTTAAGTAGTAGAAATAAAGGCTATTTTGATTTCATTTTATCTTAATTTATTTTAAAATTTATAACATTCCAGCCGATGGGAACAGCTGAGCCACCAGCATGTATCCAAAACGCGATGATGACAAAGGATAAGAAGCCTTTCACATACACACCGGGTGGTTTGGACTTATCCCAAATTCGAACTCCCAGTATGGCGAGAAGAATGGCAAGGCAACGATCACTGGAAGAACAAGAACAAGCTTACGCACAACAGCAGCAAAATAATGGTGGTTACCGACCGCAAGGGGGCCCAGCGCCTCCACCACCACCGCCACCACCCACAGCACCAGCTCCTCCACCACCTCCACCGCTACTCATTCAAGCGCCAAATGCCAAATCAGCCAAACCGATCGCGCTTGGCGAAAGACCCGAAATTGTAATACCCGAGAACCCTATCGGAATGCTTAGAAAAACGAACAGTCCATACCACTGGGAAAGCGAGAAAGAACAACTGCAGCACATGGGACCAGTGCCTAAATTCGTTGAAAAAGTCCCATCGCCACTAACTGTCAAGCTTCCTGTACAACAAGCCCCAAGTTATAATTCACCACAGGCACAAAATAATTTCCAACGACCAAATTATTCATATGGAAATCAGAACAGTCAAGCTCCTGACAGTCCTTTGCACAGACCGGAAGCTCAGTATGCCCATCAGAAATCTAACTCTCCAAATCTTAATGGATCCCCACATACTCGAGACTTACTTGTAAGACAAGATTCACAGTTCAATAAAAGTCCACAGCCTTTTGGAAATCAGTCACCTGTTACTAATAATTCACCTTATTCTCCAAGTCCTGGAGTTAATTGGCGACAACCAGAAAAACGAGACTCTCCTATTAGCACTGTCAACAACAGTCCACAATCCCCTCATATAAATAGAGGACCGTTTTCACCAAACATACAACAGAGTCCTCCAGTGTATCAGACAACTAATAATCCTGGTTTCCACACACTTCCTAGGGCTGGTCAAAGGAACCACGAAAGCTATAATAATATGCCTAGCAATTATAATAATACAAAAGAAACGTTACAACAAAGTCCAGTCGCAGAGCAAGCAAATGCAACGCCTTGGCGGACAAATACAATAAACAGAAACCCACGAGGATTTGAAAATCAGCAAAATACTTATAATAACAATCAAAATGCTAAACAACAATCATATAGCCCTCCGTGGAAAGGTAATGATGCTAACAATAACCGCATTGAAAACAACTATAATCCTTCATGGAAACAAGAAAATACTGTTGGAAATCAGCAACAATCATACAATCCACCATGGGTAGCAGCACAAGACTCAAATAATAACAGGGTACAAGATAATGCTGCGCCATGGAGAAATCAGGAAAATAATCAGAGATCACCACCGGTATCTCAAGAACAACCACGATACCAATCTTCTATATCTATTCCTGTTTCACCAAGAAAGCACAATTCACAGCCTGAATATAATAACAGCCCGACACAAAAGGAAGCAGTGTACGTTAATCAGGAACCAGTTTATTACTGTCCCGATAGTCCTAAATCAATACCACCATGGGTTAAAACGCAAAAAGAAAAGACTAAAACTCCTCCTCCTGTGTGGTGTCAGAGACCTCTAGAAGGTAGGAGAAGTGTACCTAGGGAGCTTGTCACACCTCCTAGGGACACTAATCCAGAACCAGAATGGGTAAGAAAAAGCAATGAAATGCAACGCGGTGGGCGAGAGGTTGTCAATCCACCAAAATACCAACAAACCGCACAACCAAATTGGTCAACTCGGCCATCAGAGAACCGCAAAAGTTTACCCCGGGATAACAACACTCAAGGAAGTAGGATAATCCCGATACAAATGGAAGTCTCTAGCACGGAAACCAGAGACCAAGGCAGGCAGGGAGGTCAGCAACCTCAGTTAAGAATTGTGATTGATATGAAGCAAAATCCTGAAGCTAACAATCAAGGAAGAGCCCAAGTACCATTATCACAACCAACACAACGCATTATGAGAGTGCTATCACCACAACTTGTAAGATTGGACGATGGACCTTCGCAATCAGACTTGCCAACTTTAAATAGAAACTTCCAAAATAATCAGGACAATCAGCCTAAGACGCGCATAATACCGATTCAGATTGAAGGCGCCGGCAACGGTGGAGCAAATAAAAGGTAATTATTAATTTAACATTACATTATTAATTTAACTTTAAGTAGATTTTAATTATTCAATATCTACGGACCGAATGCCAGATGGAAAAATTCCAGCCGTTCGTATCTAGTTTCGTATGTGGATAAGAGATTATTTGTTTACGCCTACACATTTCTCAGAAGTTACGTACCATGTATACGTTCAGATGATTCTAATGAACCGGTTTTAAATTTTAAGGAAAATAATTTCAGTTGCAAAGTTTTGATTAAATGTATGTTGTATATCATTATTTTCAGCTTCGGTGGGCGGTACTAAGGAAGCTGTGTGCATTATTCAAAGTAAACACAATTTTATTGCACCTCTTCTTTTTACGCGATGACTAAGTGTGACGCTTGCTGTATATTTAGCATCTTTTCGCTTTGAGAACGAGCGCTAATTCTCTCTGCATCACTAATCGAATCATTTTCTCACAGCCTTTAATTGGCTTCTATAATATCGTTTGCAGATGGTTACTTTACGTTTTCGGCTGCATTTACC
>DWQK01003556.1:0-11413 GCA_018231225.1 Noctuana stator | reverse complement strand
CTGTATCTACACTGAGAGATATGAAAATTACCTACAGTTAAAATAAATTTGAGAAGTAAAAAGTAAAGTCATGTGAGGTACGTCACTAGCCGTCTCCTAGAACTTCCCGGGACTCTCAGAGTGTGATGACCCTGGCTTTTCTTCCACGAGAATAGATTCAATATGGAATGAAATGATGTAATGATAATAATAAATCAAGGCCCAACTTCCCCTGAGGCATTTTTATCTGTGGAAAATATCATGAAGTAACTCATAAATAAAGTAAAAAAGAAAACTTGGGAGAAAAGTTTTGCATATTGAATAATTTTATATCCACATGTCACAGATTTCGAAAATAACTTTTTCAAAACCGGTCGATGTTCCTATCACATAACTGTATCCATAATTTTTCTTTATTCTCCTTCTTCTTGCTGAGATTCTATCAATATCCAACCTCAAATAGGGCTGAGATCCTATCTAAGGTCGTAAACCGATGGGGATAGACCTCGAAAAGGTCCGAAATTAGACGAGCATTCTCGAAAAATAATCTAATCTGAACACATTTAAAGCAATTTAAATCGCTTTAGTTTCGAATCTATGCTAAAAAAAACAATAAACATTCCATTAAAGCACATAGTACTCGTATGTATAAAACTAATGGTTCTTGTCTTCTCAAGTTCTCCATGTATAGTTTTAATTGAACAGAAATAATTCAATTACCTTTCATGTTACTTTATCCATGGTCATGTTAACCTTTGAAGTTTAAGTAATCGTTAACGACAATGACTTGTCGTTTCTTAACTCAATAACAATAAGGTAATGCTAAAGCAATTCGGATTAACTTCCAGATGATTAGATTACAAAGGGTATAAGATGGTTCGAAGATGACCTAAATACTCGTAATGGTAAAATTTGTAATACCATAGCCGCATGGATAATTAACTAATGCCACACCGTTGTCAGGAAATGAGAATATTCCAACAAAATTCGACCGAAATGAAGACTCAAACATAGAGTATGTGTACGAACCTTTAGCGTGACTTTTTTTATAGTTTTCTTAAGTTTTCTTACGCAGTCTCGGACAAAAGTTGCTTGCAGTAACAATTACCTGTAAGAATAGAAAAAAAATTGTTAAAACTTGACATGCCTCCCATTATAAGCTGTCTTTTTTTGTCATTTTTTTATGATATCGCAGAGCTATTGACAGCTCCTTAAGAGTGTTTCAACTGACATAGTATTACGATCACCTGATATTTGTAGGACATAGTCAAAATCGTGGTTCTGAGATGGGTAGCAAAGTCGCTGAAGATAGCTTGAGAGTTATATCAAACTTTCGCACTTGATCATCGACACTTGTATCGTGTAGTGTAATTTAGGCGTAAACTCGTGTGAATAATCGCCTCCATTTTTTGTTATATGTCGAACAAATTACGAATCTTCTAACTATGTACATGTCATTATACTGTATCCTGATAACTTCGATTTTGGTCTTTATTGCTCAGTGCTAAGTGCTATCGCTTTGTATTGCCGAATTTTGATTACAGGATAAGTTAAATTGGGTCCTATGATAGCAGTATTAAGGTTTAATTTTATATCAAAGCTCTTGTTATTAGAAAATGAGACGGAAATACCAAAAAACTTAGAGCATGGGTCATTGGGGTTTTTGGAGGGACTTGCGGTTTCGTGGCGTGTGGTCACCGCTAGTATTTCTATAACCTTTATACTCTACTTATATCTAATATTCTATATAATGGAGCTTATGTAACGGTTAAAGTGAAACATTCTCGAGAAATCTTACGTAGGTAAGTATGGTGTTAATAAATATAAACATTAACATTTATATGGTAATATTAACTTTTTTATCGGTTAAAAACAAACAGCATTTTAAGCTTAGTATTACAATTTTATCTTATTTGAACGTCTATAGTAAACTTTGTGATAAGGTTAATTAAATAAACGATTAAACAGCCTCTGAAATAAGGATTAATGGCAGTCAAATTTTCTAAATTGAAATTGGATCAGAGAGCTCTGAAAACAATTAGAAGTTAGAAATACATGGTTCGATGATTTAACTTCTCAAAGCGAAGCAAAAATGGCCGACTAATAACGGATGAATAAATTCCAGCTTATATATTATATTTTCTGTAGGTAGGTACTAGTACCTACTCTCAAAGCGTCGGACGGACTTTGTTTTGATTTGGCGCTAAGGTAAAGAAAGTTGGCCAGCTTAAATAATTCTTCTTTTAACGAGTATTTCATGAAACCTCTGTAGTTTTGCTGCGGCGTTTTATTAAAATAATTCCTTGACTATATAACAAGGTTTTCAGCTTTGGCACATTAAGAAATATGTAATTACACTGGCTTTTTAGTTTTCATATTAAAATACTTGGGGCGGAATAGTTTGCTATTATGATGATGTTACTTTGGAATACAAATCTCGACTCTTGGCCAACTAAAGTTGATTTATATCTCTTTGATTTGATTTAAGCCATTGTTTCGTTCCATTATATAGTAATAAATATTCCCCTCATCTCGTATATAGTAACTTATAGTAAACGATTATAGTAAACGGGAAATCGAATTACCGGTATCACGTACCTTAGCTAATTTTGGAACTCGAAAAGAATGAATAGGATAGAATATATCTTTAATCTTTAGGAGACTGTTCAATGGGGATACTGCTAAGTTTTACATAGAAACTGTCTGACTGGGCGAACTTTACAGTAGAATCAGTAAATTATGCTTAACTATAATTAATATATAAATCTTCCTCTTCAATCATTCTATCTACTGCTAAAACTGCATTAAAATCCGTTGAGTAGTTTAAAAGATCTAAGCGAAGCGAAAAGACAGCGGAAGCGACTTTATTTTATATATATATTTATATGTTTTGTTAAGATAGATACGAGTATGTAGTAGGTATCCAACTTAGATAATGTTGGTATGAAGTTGGGAATAAGTTTTCTATTAAAAAAATACCGAAGCTCAGTTACCCGGGTACTGAATACATTACATACATACATACAATTGAGTTGTTACAAACCGGATCTGCAAATAATAATATAATTGCTATAATTATGGTCGTAGCCTCTGTATGCTTCTACTATAATGTTATTCTTGATAATCACCGCAGCTCTATAATGCCTCCTTCTAGTAGTATTAAAATGTCATTAACCGAAATGTTGGTAGTACTTGTTTATACCTATACCTTGTGTCTAAGATATTGTATTTTTTTTATAATATGAAGTAACAGACGGGCATGCAGGCCACCTGGTGTTAAGTCACTGCCGCCCATGGATATCTACATCCAACCTCAAGCAGGCTCGTGTCCTGCCTAAGGTCGCATGTAGTTGCGCTGCAACCCTGGAGGCTCATGTAAGCGAGGCCGGTATAAAATAGATTAGTTGTATAAAACAGAATATAATAATATAAAAAAAACGCTTCACACTCACAGGATTCCCTGTGTAGTGGGTGTCATAGACACTAATAAAGCCAAATACACAAACACCCAGAACGGTAACAGGAATCTAAATTCATCATTTAAATTTCTGGATCGCCGGGGATTGAACCCGGGACCCTTCGAATGGACTGGCGTGGTAACCACTATACCACACGGGTTAGAGCAATCAACTTCCACGAAGATTTTTTGTTAGGAACAATGTGTCGGGGTCGAAATAAAACTTGTTGGTCAAATTGAAAAGTCTTTTAGTACTTGTTTGAGAGAGCCGGTATCGAAAATTCCAATCTAGCACATAACTTCTGTGAGCTGACCAGAAAAAATGGGTGAGAGATTAATCTTTACCTCGCGATGACTAAAAAGAATACGCATTTGTTCCAAATACAGAAGCTATTGAAAACACAAAAATAGGTAGGTACAATAACTTAAACATAAAACGAAAAAATATAAAGTTGTATTTTTTTTTTCAAATATAAATAATTAAATCTTAAATGTTTTGTAATGCAATTAACCGTTGACTTCAAACGTCAACTTCATGTTATTATGTTTGGCTTAATTGTGAGCTCTCGTAGCAGCTGCTCAAGCTCATCTGTGACGTCAGAGAGATATTAAATCTCTACTGCCACAACTTATATATTCGGTTCAATTCTATTTCTGCTCATGTTCATCCATATATCACTTACAGTTTCTATCTGAGGGCTTAGTACGAGTTTTGACAGTTAAGAAGAACATGATCGAGCTAACTATCATGCCATACATTTCCTAACTTCGTACAGTACAAAGTTGCATTTCAATAAGAAAACGAGCAATGAACACGTCTATTTTTAGTTCACCATGTTTTCGCTAGGGGCGCTGCCAGTAGATATATTGGCCAAACCGAAACCAAATCTAGTTTACAGTAAACTGTTAAAACTCGTACCTACTAGGTCCTCTGATTTGCACCTAACACTCATTACTTACTCGAATAAGTCGTAAACGTCATGAGGACTTGAAAAATTTCTGTCAGACGTCCATAAAAGTTAGCAAAAGTAATCTCCATTAGCGAGATGGCCTGAAAACCTAATTGAATGTTGAGCTTTTTGTATCGAACGACAAGGAAGACGATGCGAGAAAATTAAGCGTTATTCGTTCGTCCGTCCGTTTATGGCGTTTTTATGGCGATTGCTAGTCGCGCTCAGAAGCGCGTTGCCCCGCGTTTCAATTAAATTTGTAGTGTGGATACATTTGTTTGTTTGATTTGGCAATTATGCTGTTGGTAATCGAAGTAACGCTGCAATTGAAAGGCACGAGTAAGGGCTTTATCCTTATCAATTAATTTATATTATACATATTATTATCTATATTTATATAGAAAAAATGAGAAGGAAATAGGTACATAATGTACGAGTATGTGTAAGGAACGGTGTTTAGTTACTAAGATTCTACATTTAATTTAAACATGTACCTATATGTATGCTTTCCAAATAAAATGAAAAGCATTATATACGGTCGAATTAAATACGCACTCCTCAAATTTGAAGTCGTTAAAAATAAAATATAGTACAGTATTAAAAAACGTTCGGATGTTCCGAACCTTCAAAGGGCAAATCAGGTTATGAACTGAATAAAATGAAGATGGTAACATGTTTTCAGGCACTGCTTGCTAATACCTACAATACCTACATGTGTCAGGTTAAGTACTGAGCCGTGTATCCCTTGGGAAGTACCATAAATCCTTTCCATCGTAATTACATTGGATGCCTTTAAACCAGAACGAGCTGCTCGTAAAAAGTAGTGCCTATTCCGCCCATCCTGACACTCGGGCTCATAAAAACCACCAACAAACATTGTATTCTTTAAGTATGGCCACGAGAAGATATATGAATTTCATAAATCTGATTTAGTTAGACGAGGACTAATGTGTGCTTCTTGAATAGTATAACGAGTATAGTATAGTATATAGTATATTATAGTAGTATAGAGTATAATAGAATAGTGGTCATTTTTAAAGCAATTTTTTTTGCTTCGTCGACTACGTCCCTTTTACTCGTAGTTGCGCCCTGCAGATATTTTAAAAATTCATTTTTAAATTTCCTAACATTCAAATGGCTTCTACTTATAGAAACATTTAAATATAATTATTTAGCATTCATAAATGCAACCATATTGGTAGTGGTAGCCGTACGATTAAAAACGCGCACTCAAGGTGGGTGTTTCAATCTTTAGTTTGGGTTATTAATAATTTTTTTTGAAGAAAAGCAAACGATGTCTAATTAATTTCGGAGATATTAAAATTAGTAATGAGAAATTATGTTTGTAAGT
This sequence comes from Noctuana stator, assembly GCA_018231225.1. Lineage (NCBI taxonomy): Eukaryota > Metazoa > Arthropoda > Insecta > Lepidoptera > Hesperiidae > Noctuana > Noctuana stator. Next base: position 5,676 of record DWQK01003556.1, on the reverse strand, counting down.
TCGAAGCGATTTTCGGATCGGAAGATGGGAATTAACGTCGGTGCCAATTTTGTAACAATTAGCGAAGAGACTTCCTGAACAGAATTAATTAAGTTACTCTATCGAGTTAAGAGTATTACCTCTGAAATTTGTAGTGTATACGACACGTCTACCTACCATCCTTGCAAATTAAGGATGGTTAGTATAATAAGCCTTTATTGATTCTACTTATGCTCATAGGCAGCTTTTGGGGGTGGCGAGCGGAGCAACCGCCCAGGGCCTCGCACTTGCTGGGGCCTCGCGCAATCATCAGAGTAAAAAAAAATTAACTTACCTAATATCTATAGCAAAAAAGTTACGATTATAAAACGAAAGAAAAAGTTACTTTTAATAACTTGTAAAGTACTTGCGTAAAGTAATTCAATTTACAATTTAAAGTGTTAATATGGAAACATCATTTCATCCCTGAGAAAATAAGCAAAGTGAAAACTGGTCAACAAGGGTTTAAAGCGCTGCTATAAACCATTAATATGCGTGTTAGCATTTGCGGCAATTTTGCCATTTAACTGTAAATTACCTCCGGCATCTTGGGAGCTTGTTTTACCATTGAAGAGGAGCGAGCAGCGATGTTTTTATTGGTAATGTTTCACGCTATCAAAGTCTGGAAATTATTATATAGAACTCATTTTATACCAAAAATATGTGTTTTGTATAAGATAGATTATAACATAACAGGTAGCACTACATGGACAATTCGACTGGACTTCATCTTAATCTATAATTTACTATAGTGATAGGTACTAAGCACACTCATTATGGTCTATCTAACTAAATTGCGGACCACATATTTATCGGATTCTTACCTTCTAATGTGTCCTAGTATTGCATCTATCCAATGGAAGCAGCAACAAATTCTTCACATGCCTTTGGAAACTCGAAAACGTTAATTATTAAATTCCAGTCAGCAGTTTACTGACTGACCACGTTTACCGGGTAGCTGAATTAAAATACCGATTTATTCACGTGGCATTTTAACTGCCTCCTAAATTAAGAAATAACGTTTTACTCTCAAAGCCTCACTAGGATTCCGTGTGTCCTGGATACCTCTAACAAACACAGACACCTTTATACAAACACCCAGACCGGGAACAGAAGTCGCTTACACTTTAAAAAGTGATAGGTCGTCCATTATCTATATATTACATATATGGGTATATATAGGCTGCACTGAGTATGTATAAAAGGGCACTAATAAGCCAAGTATGTCAAAGAAAAACGGATTTATCACCATTGCAAATTCGAGTTTCGTCTGGACCATAAAGCAAAAACTGCATTTATCAATATATTATCATGTAGTGCAATGGGTGATTTTACGAACTTGGCAACCACGAAAACCTGGTTAAGGAAATTTAAAAAAGGAGAATACGATAATGGAAGACATACTCGTACCTGATACTAGCAGGTTTAATTAATAATAATTTTAAGCAAGTGTATATTATTATGTGAAAGATAAAAACCTAGTAATAAACCTAATATTTACATATCTATTTACTAAATAACCAACATCACACACATCACTATTCAGATCATCTGCTCACTGGCGACGGATGTCACTGTATGTAGCCTGATTAGTTTAAATTCATTTGTAGTTAAAATATGTTTTAGTCTGAGTTTAAAAGGCGTAGTGTTTGTTTGAAAATAAATCTCCTTCAAAGTTTTATTTGTAACGCGGAATAAAAACAATTGTTTTAAATACAAACCTTTGAAACCACGTAAGATGTTTAGATAAAATCAAAGTTAGAATCAAACGAATACACAGAACCCCTGCGTCTAATCAAGTATAGCGTACAATAAACAATAATGTGTAGGTACTCGTATGAGTCGTACGTACATCACAACGAAAATATTTCACACCGCATTAGGGAATACAAATAAAATGAGTTTGTTTGAACTAAACGCCTTTACGCTTTTACGGTATGTTCCTTCACGTACTTTCTTTTATTACTAGGAACGGCATTCCTTGAGTGTTTATACGCCCTATATTAACATATACCTATATATAGGTAGATATATGTGTGTCGGAACTTGTCTAACTGTCCAAAGGGCTTCTGACCAGGTTAACGATTATTTTCAATCAATAACAGCTAGGACTGACGGTTTGACGTGGCCTCCGAAGCACGGAAGCGCGCATGAATTTTGCCAACAGTGGTCTTCCATGCGAGTAGCGAACGCGCCCGTTATTGCCTTGCCTTAAACCCTTTTTATGCTCCACTGCTGGGCACGGATCTCTCTCCACAACTGGGAAGTCCTGGAGCATACTCCACCACGCTGCTCCAATGCGGATTGGTGAAGATACGGGTTAGTGGCCAACCCGTGTCGGATGTTGTCAAACCGCCCAAAGGGCTTCCGACTAAGTTCAACGACTGTTATCTATAGATAACAACCGGGACCGACGGCTTAACGTGCCCTCCGAAGTACGGAAACGCGCAGGAAATTTGCCACTAGCAGTCACCCATCCGAGTACCAGTCGCGCCCGACGTTGCTTAACAATAAGATCGCTTGCGATCTAAACTATTATCGGGGCTATGCGCGCTTCCTAGAGGGGCAACGCGCGCTTCCCAGCGGGGTTATACGCGCCCGACATTACTTATCTGTGAAATCGCTTGCGATCTACACTAACAGAAGGGCTATGCGCGGTTCTTATTCAACTTTCCACATATTATATTCAGATGTGTAAGCATTACGGAAACCTAGGTTAGTTCCATCTGTACCAAATTCGGAACATAGCCTAAAGCAATGCAATGAATGAAACTCTGAAAACATTTGAGATACAACAGGAAACAAAGCCGAGTCGGTTCACAAACTTTTTCTTTGCTTTACTCTGCACTGTTTTCAGTGCCACTAAAAAAACTAAAGAAAAAGTTAAAAACACAGCTTAAACTTAAGGCTAACTCTGTAGTTCTACCTACCTAATATCTGCGGAGTTTAACTTAACTTAAGAATCATGCAGGGCACCTGATGGTAAGTATTTACTGATATCCGTGGACATTCACATCCGACCCCAAATAGGAGGGAGATTCTATCTTGAGATTGTTACTCATGAGGAGTGTGATAGTCGCCTCAAATATAGGTAGCATCCGTCCCCATCCCCAAACACAATTTACATGTTTCAATGTATAAATCTTAAACATCTGTTCTTTTATAACATTAAATTGCAAAATTTTCTCTGCAAGTAGGTCTATCTGCAACGATTGATAGATTAAATTGATTTTGTGCTGCATAGGTCAGTCTAGAGACAGTACTGACATCACGGTGAGACGATTAAATTGTAAAATTTTGAAGATAATATCTTAGAGAAAGTTCTCCATAAAAGTTCTCAAAAGGCATGAGAAGATTGAGAAGTTCTCCAACCCGCTCTTAGCTAGCATTTTCGAATATGGTCTGAACTCTTTTCATATTTGTGAGCAGACCCTCTCATAGTGAGGCAATGGTCAGTGATAGTTTGATGACGATAGACAGTGTTATGTTTTTCTTATCAATTTTATCGAAGTCTAGTAAGTACCCTATTGACGGTCTGTCCGTACATGTAATATTGCGTGCTTTCGTGCATTTAACATTTAGTTCAAGCAGGCTGGTTCAGCCAATTGCCATGAATAAATTTGAATAAATAACAAGTATTTGTACCTGTCTAGGTACTTAAGCAAACGAGTATTAATGCGGATTATTGTCAACACCACGACGAGTAAAATGATATGGTCATTTGCTAATGTAATGGGCTTTTGCTAGTGGCATGGCCTAATGCCGCGTTCACATTAAATCTTACAACAATAATCTTTAACTGTAGTAGAACTTGTATAGCTGGCTTTTGTTGGTGCCTCTGTCTCACGCATAACCCGCCGTGACACAAGTACTGTGTCAAGTTCTTTACACGGAGATACTTGCCGGAAACTCTTTCCGAATATCCAGTGAAAAGTACCAGTGTCCACTTCGCGCAGCGCCTCTAAAGGGGCTTCCAGAGCCCCATTCCATTGACCAGTATAAGACATCTTGTAGCTACGATGGACGGATCCCATTCCAAAATAACCGCCCGCATATGTCTTATAAGTTGCCTCGACGGCAGGGGTTCAACATAGCTCACATGCTGATCCTGAACTACAGTACTGCAGTCCTACATGATTGCTGCATGCATTACTGCTCCTGAGTAGTAATCAAGATCGCCGTCTCCTATTTAAAGTTATGTAAATTAACCATAAAAACTATTTTATTGATCTTTCGGAAATATTACTCATGGAACGGAATAGGGTACAGAAATCGATTTAGGTGACATATCATCCGCAAAATATTTCATCCGAGGATGAAATGTCCCTTTCTTTAAATTGGTAGGTGACATATCATCCGTAATATATTTCATCCGTAGACTTAAGCTAAGTGTAGGTGCTGACGCCTTAAGGACAGTGGCAGTTGGAGATACATGGAAATATGGCTGCTTCAGATCCTAGTATTGACATTTCAAATGTGAGCTTACCATGATCATCGACCTTACCTTGTATATACTTTAATATGCTTTAAGATTCATAAATCTTAACAAAATTGTAGAAATTCCTTTAGAAGTTAATAAAATATACATTGTAGACACTAATTTCAGCCAACTTAAAAATTGTTTTGAATACCAAAATTTTGAGTATTTCGTAGAAAATAAAAAACAAATAACAAAAGAACGACTAATGAAGAAAAACATGTTGATTTGTACGAAATATTAATGTATCAATATAACTAACTAATTGAGGATTATAATCGTTCCAATAAAGAAGGTATAGATGTCTTATTTGTCAAACGTACATACTCGTAATAACATAGTTTTCTCATAATAATATACTGAGATTTTCGGCTTTCTACAATACGATACACATCCGAAAATTCGAATGTCATAGTTTGTATTGGAGAGCTTTGCGCAATGCTCTTGGGCAATGGTCGTGTTCCTCGTTAGTCCAAGGTATTGAGACATAAGGTAAACAATTTCGTTATTCCAATCCACATTACGATGCTCTTGTTAGTCGAGCATTATTTCGATTGCTTTTTGATTGTGATTTTGTGTGTCAAGCATTTGGCCTTTGATGATGAATTTTATCTTGGTTTGCAATGTACTAATGTTATTTTGGGTGTAATGATTCACTAGAATTCTGTAATGCTTATAATCTCACATGGAGAACCGTTTGATAAGTAGGATTTAGTAAGATTTTACACCCAACTTAAATATAATAAATTCAATTCACCCATAAATTAAAAATGTTCTGTAATATATATTATATATTTAATCACTATCTAATAAGTAATATTAATAAAATTTACGCATACATATTTTACTTATCCAAAGAAATCAGACTATGTTATCTTATTTTCAATAAAACTTGTATCTAACCAAATCACAGTCACGTAAAACTCCACCAGTTCTAAATGGGAATCTTGACAGCGTAAATCATTCGCTACTTTTAATAAAAGATAAATTTTTCATCTTTACAGCCCCACTTTACCCAAACCTTTAGGCAGGCTTTAAGCATTAAAGCCGGTCTCCCCGAATTATGGTAATTCGGCGACACTCTGTGAGAAATATACGAAAAATTATTACGAATCCATCCTTAATCTCGGATTGCAGATTTGAGGTCGGCGCTCGCGGCTACTCGGGGCGCCGAAAATTGT
>DWQK01003555.1:0-11413 GCA_018231225.1 Noctuana stator | reverse complement strand
ACTTAACAATGTGATCGCTTGCGATTCACACTATCAGCGGGGCTATGCGCGCTTCACACAGATGTTTAGTTAAAACTATTTGTAAACTTTGCCCTTCGTTTGTATTATGTTCAAGATTACCGAATCCTATCGTGATATACCTAATTAGGTACATCATCCGAAAAGCACTGAATACATTAAATTAATATAAAAACGATTTTGTGCCCTGAAATTATACATACGATAAATTTTATGTAACAATTTTCGCTAACAATATTCAATATTAGGTATATTCCTATTTAGAGTGTTAGCATCAGAACAACTTTCATTCAAAACCAGATAGTTAGGTAGTTAATAGATACGTACGAGTATGTTTAATTGCAATAAATCTACAAAAAACAAAACGAAAAGATTTATTTCACTCTACCATTTTGTACTGAGCTTTTAGTTGCCTTTCACTAACAATCAGAATATTTTAGGTACTTGTTTCTCTGTCGATTACGTTCGATTTAAATATTTTTAAATGAGCAAAAAACATAGTATTTTTTTACTTTTCGACGAACAAATCTTAGGAATAATTGTTTATTTTGCGATATATCTTATTCAAACACATAAATCGTCTATATACCTATGTATATCGTTCCATATCTGTCTATGTATCGTTATATATCGTATCGTAGTCTGCTGTGCAACAAACACTTTACCCAGACCCAATACTGAATGTTACGTGCACAATTCAATCATCGGTTTGAATATTCAAAACCAATTAAATTATAACAATTTCTGTACCGTGTAGATACTTTCCCATATATCTTTCTCACGTAAATCAATTTTAGATTCGCAATACTAAACTACAGTATGTCAAATTGATAAATAAACAACTGTGGAACGATCTATCGTAATCCTTTCATGGCGAGATCGGATCTACATGATCGATGCGCAGGCGCAGCCGCCTTTAAGCCGATTTCAGACTTTGACAAGCTAAATTGACAGCTATTTGGCTTGGGCGTTAAATTGTATTGTGTTTAAGAAAGATGTCGGTTTTTGTTGATTGCCTGATTCTGCTACTGTGGACGGAAATATATCCGTTTCATTTATGCCTTTTATGGACATTTTGACTTTCTATAAAGAAGTTAAAGTATAGTTAAACCCGGAAGGAAGTTATAAGTATTACTAGAATACTACAATAGATTTTGTGTTACCTGTTAAGTCTACATTGGCCATGTAATATTAACCGGACTACGTTAACTGTTTTCTCGACTTGGAAAAAGACTACATTTATCTATAATTGCAGTTTTTCATTATAATTTTTATTAGTTTAGATGAATAATTAAGTAATATAAACGAAAGATCATATAGGGTGCATATTAGTTTAGTTGTCTATATTCTAATTTTGAAATACATATTTTCACACATAGACATAGACTTACATAGACACACTAATAAAGCATATTCCCCGTTTCAATAGAATTATCAAAAAGGAATCAGTCCAAGGAGTAGTATATCCAAAATGAACTAAATGAAAATACAAATACATATATAACGAAATGCAATATACACAACGTTAAAGAAGGTTAGGTCCACACACGAATACAGTTCTTAAGTACATATTATACATTTATTTCTAGCCGTCATTATCACTAAGGACTGCAGTCATTCTTAAATACACAGGGCAATATATCCAATTATACCGCTACCGCTAGACACGGTAGCTCCCGGACAAATTGACGCTCGGCTACCGAACTGAGCTATAACTGCGCGTACGCACTACGGGACTCAAATAAAATGTAACAAAAAAGTTTTCCAAACAAGCTTTTAGTCAACGCTTTGCTATTTTTAGAGGTTAGACGCTGTTTCAGACGTCTCTGTGATTGCAGCAAGAATGTATTATTATGTGTATGTATGAAGAATAAGAATGAATAAATATAATACGAACGGGACTGTTACTTATAAGTAACTACTTAATACTAAAAGTGAATTGTGCTTCTCTTGTAGATAATAACTTATGCTTGATGACTGCTTCACTTACCTGAAAGCAAAAAAATACTTCATTCAATACGGCACAAGGTTTAGTAAATAGATAAAATTATAAGAGGAATTTACTTTGATGTAATAAGTTCCTACTTTCAGTTTTATATTTAAGTAAGAACGGTTAGGATAGCTACTTAAAATACGATACATATTGTATTAAAATTATTAGAGACAGGTTTAGTAAGTAACAGAAAACATTTAAAGTTTTCAGGACGCCACACAAAACATATCCTACCTAACCCGTAACAGACAGAACTAAATGCGTACGCGCATCAGACATAACGAACGAGATTATGAGCTTTCATCGCGCCGACACGCCGCTTGTTTATTTATTCCTTTATAAAACCTTGCACTTAATAAAGGACTATCACTATCACTCTTATGTTAAAGCAACAAGACTCAAATTCGTTTAAGACACGTGTCGTGATACAATAACACAGCTCTATGACGTTTCAATTTTGACGGAACGCGGTCGGCCTGCCCAAAGGCAAAAACGCCCAATGAAACCGATTTAATCAGACCCTTTACACTAGACACGCGTAGAAAAATCTATGGAGCTTTGAAAGAGGTAGGCCCTAAGAAGGATCTAGGTATATTGGTTTGTTATGCGATAAAAGGTGCCATAATTCGTATTTGATTTGGACCAATTAGTAATGCTTACACGCGAACTTTGTGTTGTTTGATTGAGATGTACCTCAAGATTTTTGTTAGACATTGAACCGTTGCACACTTCCGTGACAATATAGGGGAACTAAACTATGACAGAAAACGTAAGATTGTCACAAGCAGTTGTTACAGGTATAAGTGAGTGGGAAAACGTAAAAAAATTAACACATAGAAACAAGGATGATCCACGAAGAAGAGGAAATATTTTTCATATACACATAATAATTCGGTTTAGAATAAAGTGATATACCTAATTGATATGTAAATTTTACGAGTAATTCACTAATTTAAAGACTAATTATTGGTTGTTACACTTATTACCTGTATAAGTATTTATGAAATATTAAAGTTCCTTGGATCTACTAGAATCTATTATGAACTATATTATATCATTACATATTTTATGTATTTTAAATTAACTTACTTTTAAGCTTGTATTTGTGATATTTCTTTTGTATTTATTTATGTGTATATAACATTTTTATACAACTGTATGCAATACTAACAATAGGAATAGGTCCTATTTTCTCTTCTGCCCAAAGTTGTCTGGTAGAGATTGCTATAGCTGCCTTTTGTTTACACTAAGCTTGATTATTTTTGTATATTTTTTTTGTCTTGGTGTGTGCAGTAACATTATATTAGTATTATAATTGACGCAGCGTAAACAGCACAAATTATAACCCGTATGTTTCACAAACCAATTTTGTAACCGCTTGTTACTTCGTATTTCTAAGATACGATTTGGCCCGTCAAAGCCTACTCCACAATGCTCTAATCACTTGATAAAAAGAGAAGAAAAAATATGAGATGTAAGCGAATCAATTAAATGTGTGTCTTGTTAAAAATGTATTGGAGTTGGTATGAAGAGAATATGATTGCAGTATTGTTATGTATTGTATTCATTCAAATACAATTTCAAAATTAAATTTTAATCACACCTATACATTGCTTTGTACACAGTACTGTGTTACTGATGTTCAGTTGTCACTACATCCAAGTCCTATGTGAGGTCGTATACAGGGTACAATGAGATGGTAGCCCCAAATAAAATGTCTCTGGAATATCTCCAACTGAAACACAACAACTTGTATAGTTCGCCCGGGGAGGCACCACAGCTGCCCTCATAACCCACCGTGAAGCAAGTCTTGTAGCAATTACTTGTGTTTCGGTTGGGGAGGGTTTCTGTCGGACACACTATATTTGTGGCGACCATCTCAGCCGTCATGACTAGCAACGCCTCCTCGTATGATCTCGAGTAAAACTTCTCTTAGGTAGGTTGGTAAGTTGGACGTGGATGTCCATGGGCTGCAGTGACTATAACATCAGGTGGTGTGCAAACTTGTTTGCTACTCATAAAATATTTTACGAAACACGTTATTATTCCACAGATTTGTAAAAGGATCTAAAAATCAGTACAATATGGCAAGTTAAATGGACAGGCAATCATCGGAAATACCATGCTGGCACCCAACCAAGGTATTTGTATTGACAGCGTACGCAGCATTCACCATCGTTCGTGACTGCATTGCACAATTCTTTTATGAGCTGATGTTTAGATGTTTTTACCTCCGCAAAACATTTTATATAATACCATGCTTATGCCCGCGACGTCGTTTACGTGGACTTCATATTTAATTGGACCAAGGAAGCACCTTGTCCTATACAAACCCCCCGTTTTTCACCCCCTTAGAGGGGTAGAATTTCGAAAAATCCTTTCTTATCGGAAGCCTACGTCATACAAAGAACTTATCTTCCAAGTTTCAAGTCTCTACTATCAGCAGTTTAGGCTGTGCGTTGATCCGTCAGTCAGTCATTCAGGAAAAAGCATTTCATAATTATGTATAGATTGAAGTAATAACTAGCAAATTTTATTTTAAATGAGTAAGAGACAAGCGTGATTACAGCTTGGTGTTAATTAAGTTATCGTAACATCAAGGGCGAAAAAACATTCGGTCTATTTAAATTAAAAAACAATCACACTAAAGCCATTCGAAGTTCGTTATTGTTGCTAAGGAGTACGAGTAATTTCATCTGCTGCAGGAGACGTTAAACGGATTCGAACCCGCATGATTTCTATCGCCCCATCAATCCGTGATGCCGCATATTATATTGTGATTCACAATAAAATTACAATTGAGTCAGCCCTGGGCGGATATTCTTAAGCCATTCGAAATTGAATCCTCAAAATAATTTAGACTTACAATTGCGCACGTGAAAAGAGAACAGACAAAACTGTCTAACTGAAAAAGGAAAATGAAACAAAACAAGTAAGAAATATAAAGTTGATTGAACTTAAAAAAAATTATACGAATTAAACATAAAACGTCATACGAAAGACCTGTGCCTATAATAAGGTATTATTATTATTATTAATAAATTACCGGAAATACCTAATTATCAATCAAGCTTTTTAGAAATTCTTCTATTAGTAAGTTATGAAGAAGTTAATAGGAAGATGGTTTGAAGCGGTTAATAATAATTAATAAATCACCGAAAGTTATAATCAATTCAGTACCTATTTTAGAAATTTTTCTATCAGTAAGTTAGTAATAAGTTAGAAGTATAAAGATGTTTGAATCAGTATCAACTTTGAGAATAAGCCCCGCCAAGGTGCAAAATGTCACCCAAAAAACACACAAAACGGACAGACAGTTACAGATTAGACGCAACCCCCGTTCATTTTAAACATATTAAGATATTATCTGGTTCCATACAAAAAGATGCCTTTTAAATTACATTTAATCCTTCTATTCAATAGGCATATTTTAAAATGCACCGCAAGCTAATATGAACCTTGGCACAACGAGATACAGTCGTATAAATAAAATATTAGTAAAAAAGGGCACAGTAATAAAGACATCTTGTATAGGGTTGTTTAATTTCGTTGCAAACAAATTTGAAACATATCCTGTGGTAATAAAGTTAAAATTTCTAAAGCAACGAGAACAGGATTTAAAAATCAGTTTTGCTTATAAAAATGTATTCGCACTAAGAACAATAGAGCGCATTTAGCGAAGGGAAGTGTCTTGTTGTGCGTTTGCGTGCATTAACCACTGACACTTCGAACATGTCACAGACAGATAAATAACACGTTCAAAAAACAATACAAAGACGTATTATAGAGTTATGAATAAATTACTTTTTGTCATAGCAACTTTTTGAGGATAAAGAAGAAACATTTCTAGGAGAGTCAAGTACAAAATCAACGGTGGCTGCTTTAAGATAAAGACTAGAATGAAAAACATTCAAACTGAACGTAGCGTATGAAGAAAGCATAATACCTATTATAAAAGCAGACAATCAGGCAATGAACCTGGAGGTCTGTAACATAGACTATCTTAGTACGGACTCTAGTCTCTCTCTAAGATTAATTTATAATTACCTACTACGAGTATGTCTATGTGATTTGACAAATAAATAGTAATAAATATTAAAAACCCATTCACAGATATCATATAACGTGACGGCTGGATGACCGTCCTAAGGAGAACAACAACAAGTAAAATTAATTTAGTTCAACTTTTAGTCGGATCCTATACCCTAGATGATTGCAAAGCAGTCGCTAGACAGTTGCAAAAGACGATAGCAAATTTTATTATTTCCCTAATTCCAAATTTAAACTCGAATATGGACCAAGACCACAGTTTTCGTGCTTTGTTCAACACGTTTAATAATAATAATTAATTCGACGTACTATTTGTTGTTTTAAAATAATTAATTGTATGAAAAGAAACAAAGGGTCGTGAACTCCGCAGATTAAATCTTAAGACCGACATTGTAAATGTTTTGAATTAAAACTAGTGGAAAATTTTGCTAATATTTTAATCCTTTTTTTGTAAATGAGTCTATAAGTTTGTAATGAAATGGGTACACAAAGTTTTTACGATCTGCAAAGTCCAATCTTTAGATTTACGTGCGCTAGTATCCGCTTCTTTGTTGTACAATAACGTAACACTCGTATTTATACGCAACTTGCACACGAGGCGATTAGTAACAAACAAACATATTATGAATTACATTCATATGCCAAAACTAATTGATATTTAACTAGCTAGCTATAACGAACGCAATCTAGATAACAATTTAAAATATTTAGTCGCGTTTGATGGATTAAAAAGTTTATTAATAGCATTTCACTAAGAAAACTTTAACTGTGAAGTTAGAAAATTTATGTTAATAATTAAATTAAATAAATAAATAACAAATAAAACAAATGACTATATAGAGTGCTGATAGCCAAGTTTATTTGAGGAGTATGGTGAAATATCAAAATGTATTTATTTACTGTGCTTCACGTGTCACATAAGCATTGTGTCACGTAAGTTTTGTATGAAATGATAGATTTTAACTGATTTCTAGTCGCTTTTCGCAATAATCTACCATGGTGTCGTGATTCACATCTCAGCATGAAAGCATCAATTTTCAGATTCAATCTCAGCATAGTAGCTCCGTGAACAGACCGCTTTAATGGTGCCAATAAAAATCAATACATGAAATATAATGTATACAATTAGCATTAGACGAAGTTATCTTATTTGATGACGTGATTTAAAATCTAACCGATGCACTCTGACCTTAACGCCCTGAAGATTTGTAAGCTTAACCTTTTACGTCGCTGCGAATATTAAACTAGAATTTTACACTCGACGTTGTCAGATTTTAAAACATGATTTGGATACAAGGATAAAATAATCTAATTGCAGTGCCGTCCAATATAATATTCATTTTATTTATTTCTTTTCTTCTGCACTGAATACAGAAAGATCTCAATGACATGGGAATAATAACGTACGGGACAAAAGCTTCCAATAAATGACTATTAGGTAATGGGTTTGTAATAGCTTTGCAAAAACGAAACATAATGAGGAACATAAAGGATTTGACATTCCGAATATAGTACAATCCGATTTTTAAGATTACAAAAATATAGATATTTATTTCTAGCTTAATAAAAAATATAGTAGACTGGACCAAGGATTAACGTTACCCCACACAAAATTTGCCCCCATTTTTTACCCTTAGGGAAAATTTCCGAAAACCCTTACTTATCAATCTACGTCATACAAGGAAAACACCCTATAATTTTCAAGTTTCTGCAATGAGCGGTTTAGGCCGTTGATCCGTCAGTCAGGCATTCAGGACAAAGCATTTTGTATGCATAGAAGTATATGTATGCAGAAATAAATAACATAAAATGTATGTAAGTAGATTCACATAGAGCCGACAGGCTGTTGTCCAGGGACAAACGGAGTCGCTCGCTAGCGAGCGCGTCACCGCTCAGCCTTGCGCCGCGCGGACAGTGCGCAGATAAGCTGCAATTACCGCGCGCAACGCGATTCGGCGGTAAATTCCATGCGCACACGCATAGAGCTACGAACTACGTGGAGCTGACGCCTTATTGTTTTATTTAACTTTTAACACGCTTGCATTAGCTTCACTTTTATGTTTGTATTAATTTGGATCAAAATGTTAACAATAAAACTCTTCTTTACCTAATTTCCTAAAACGTTTAATCTTAGATGTCCTTGCTGGATTTTGTAACTCGGTCCTCTCAAACAAGCGCTTCTTCTCAACTACTGGGCTATCGCCGCTGTAATATAATTAGGTAATCTTAAATTATAGGTAGTTATTTGTAATCAAAGCTCAAGCAATATTAAGAACTCATAAAATCCCTTCCAAATCGATGCTTTCAATGCCCTTTGCTTCCAATAAATGACCATAACATAGGTATTTATTACCGATAACAGAAGTCCAGTGACTACAAAGTTCAAATGATTCATAAAAGGAACAAGTCTACATACATAGTAAGAAACGGTTTGGAGGGAGCCGTAAAATGATTTGACATTTGTACGTCGTAAAATACTCGTAGTTATGCAAGATGCAGTATCGTTAACGCAAGATTGGTTTCAATCGAATCTTTTCAATAAATTTCATCTACGCTCTTACGTACGTATCATAAGGATGTCACGAGGGCCTGGTTATATCGGGAACAGAAATCTCAATTCATCATTTAAATAAATCAATAAATTTAAACTATTTTAAATTAATAAAAACCTGGCTGGCGAACTATGCTAGCCTTCGTCATCATGTTCATTGTTCATGATAAGCCCGTTTTACTATAGGTATAACATATTTATAACTCGCTATACGAAAACAACCCACTTAAATTGTTGCAAATTTGCAAAATTTAAGACTTATATGGTTTTCTCATGGATGCCATTTTCATGCTAAGACATTGATTTTATCTTACTAATGAGCCTATTAATAATTTATTTTACCTTTTTTTTTCCTATTCATTCATTGACATGTCCTTATCCCATTATTTGGGGTCGGCGCAGTATGATTTCTTCTTCCATTCATCTCTATCACAATATCAGGTCCACGCTCACACCTTTCTCACACATATCCTTTTGCACACAATCCATCAGCCATCTTTTCGGTAATTAATTTCCTATTATTTCACCCAAATTTGTATACCAGATATGGTAGAGTAAGCGCACTGACATTTCTAACATAAGACCATACAAATGCCTTCTCCACGCACCTAGCAGCAAGTCCTTAGCACATCCGCGGCGAGGTCTAGGTGTTCAGCGATAGCATCGCCGGCGGAACCCGCGGTCATCTCCGATCGCCGGATTCCATTCACGCAGAATTTTAGCCCATGTTTGATTTAACACCAATTATGGACTTCCTTGTTCCAGGGTTAACCGTGCGATTTGTTTGCCCATTCCCTCAACAAAGTCATTTTCTTGGAGCAGAAGTTCTATATACAGTAATATATTAGTTTAGTGCCGTTTATAATAAACTTCTAGTCTACAGCCAGGTATATTATTGACATTAAGGATATTGAGGACTCATTGATATTAAGGACAAACTTTTCATTAAATAATAATTAGTAATTACTTTTACTAAAATGGGAATTGTAGGTATGATCGAATTATTTAATAACAATGCTGAGTTGCAGCAAAATTAAAAAAGAATGATTAAGCTGTTAAAATTAATAATAATTTAAAATATCTCACGCTTAGTATGTTTCTTTTCTTGAAGCACACAATTACCCGATAATTTACAAGTATAAAACAGTTAAGAGACATAATAGCTACTGACATAGCGTTAAGTACAAAAAACTGTGTATTGTGGCGCAACACCTCCCTGGAAGTAGGTACTTGAAGGTTACCGCTAAGGACGAATAAGTCACAGACATCTTTAACAAAGGCAGTGGTCACAGAATGCAACCTTGAGGACCTATTTCCCAATACAATTTTCAGCTGACAATAATCAATAAAATGCATACGAACGCTCATAATCGATTGTCTTGTCCAGAGACATGCATGAGGGCCGAGGCATTGTCATGTT
Source organism: Noctuana stator (assembly GCA_018231225.1). Classification (NCBI taxonomy): domain Eukaryota; kingdom Metazoa; phylum Arthropoda; class Insecta; order Lepidoptera; family Hesperiidae; genus Noctuana; species Noctuana stator. The sequence goes on along the minus strand of DWQK01003555.1, from coordinate 1,381 downwards.
TTTTCCACATTTTCACAGTGAAGGGACTGTGTGAACTATGGCGCATCAAGGTCATCATTGTCAAAGACTGGATGTAAGTGTGCAAAATCAACTTTGCACTGCAGCTATCAACACAAACACCCTATTGTTTGAGTCTAAGAGCCAGATTGCCTTGCAGATAGCTTCAGGCAATAAAAATTAGCTTTGCAAACGCAGGTTAATGTTCCAAGCGATTGTACGTTCCCGACTTTTTATACGCTAGACATATTGTTTTACTGTTTACTTATGACTTCTCGGCCTTCAAGCCATATTGAATAAGTAGTAATAAAATTAAATCATATTTACGGTAGACATCAAAATTTACGTAACATTCTGGCGTAATGAAATCAAATCCATTTTTACCGATCGAATCTACTTAATGCGGTAAGTTACAGCCCGAAGCATCGATATGTTTTTGAGAGTCATCTAAAGTATATATTTAGTTTAGTAAAATCTGGCAATAAAATCGATTTATAAATAGGAATGCGAGAGATGTGGGGATGTGTGGAGATCGTGTCGGACACTGGTGGGCGTAATGTGGTTGGCATCAATTGCGAGTTTGGTATAAATAGTCGATTAAGAAATGTCATAAGGGCACAGAGAATGTAACCTAAGAAGAGGATGAAACGATGACCGACCCGGTTCTATTGCGGACTAGTGCGAAATTGATAAGCAGGTTCGAGTACTATCACTAACAGAATCGATACAGAGACAGTTTTTAGTCGTCCAACATTTGACCAGAGGGCTTAGTACGAGTTTTAACAGTTTACTGTGAACAAGATTTGATTTTTGCCCACACACCTACTAGCAGCGCCCCTAGCGAAAATATGGAGAACTAAAAGTGGACAGTTCACTACTTGTTTTCTTATTGAAATGCAACTTTGTACTGTACGAGGTTAGCAATGTATAGTTAGCTCGATCAAATTTTCCTAAACTGTGAAAACTCGTAGGTACCAAGCCCACAACGTAGTGAATTTTGGACTAAACCAGTGATTTTCAAAGTTTTCCAGGAGTCCATCGGAGACTCAACGCGGATCTCCGTTGCTACTTAAGCAGGACTCTACGGTAATTGATCCCATTTCGGTAGTACGAGACCGATAATACTTATTGGCTTCAATTCATACAACAAATGGTTTTCCATTATCTAATCTAACTTTTCCGAGTTTACGGAACATGATAGAAATTTAGCAATAGAGATCCAGTGAAACCAGAGTAATAATGTAAGCGGTCTACGAAAAATAAAAGTTTGGAAACCTCTGGCCTCAACCATTTCCATATTTGAGAGGACCATCCATCCATCAGCCTTTGGAGGTCCACTGCTGGACATAGGCCTCCCCTAAGTGGCGCCACTCCGCCCGGTCCT